>JAGVSP010000758.1:0-15000 GCA_022494985.1 Micrasema minimum
TTTTAAAAATTAAAAAAAAAAAAATTAAATAAAAAATTAAAAGGCGACAAAATAATTGTGTTTTTGGGTTACAAATCAAAAAAAATTAAAAATTAATTCATTTTTGCAAATTTAATTTCCTTAATTGGTGCCGAATAAAATAAAAATTGTTTAACTTTTTTTGGGGAAAAAAAAATTTAAAATTTATTTTTTTATAGAGAGAAAAAAATTTTTTAATTTTTTTTCGATAAAAAAAAGTTTTTTAAAAATTAAAAATTTTAAAAATTTTAGGTGCTTTATAATTTTTTTTAACAAAAAATGTGCCAAAAAAAAACTTAATTTAAAAAAAACCCCGTTTTTTCGAAAAATTTTGGGGGGGAAAAGGGGGGGGGGGGGGGGGGGGGGGGGGGGGGGGGGGGGGGGGGGGGGGGGGGGGGGGGGGGGGGGGGGGGGGGGGGGGGGTAGGGGGGGGGGGGGGGGGGGGGGGGGGGGGGGGGGAAAAAAGGAAAAAACTTTTAATATTTATAAGTTATTATAATAAATGAAAATTATCAGTATTATTAAGTAAATATCAATTAAAAACATCTCGACATCTTTTCCAGTATTCTCTGTCTTATAATTGAGATTATACCAAAGTAAATATTTGTTTTTGTGATGGCTCTACAGTAAATAAAACAATTCCTATTGATACAGAAAATATTAATTCAATATTGATATTACGATTTCTCGTTACTTGTTTCGTTTTACCAACATACTACTAGTACTACTTTCCCTTATCCGCACCCAATGGTGCATAGGTATCTTGATAAAAATAATATTATAATAATTGCATTTTAGTATTATTTTTTAAATTTTAATATTATTTAACGTTAAATAATCTATGAGAGTAAGATTGATTAAAGTTAAATTTTATGGCAATGAGTGAATGCATCTACTTTTTTAATTAAAAATAAATAAAAAAACTTTTATTCAAAAATTTCTAATTATTTATATAGCTTTGTAACCTTTGTAGCAGTAATATGCTTTTCATTTATCAGTTAATCAGCTAAATAACGAGTTTTGGAATCTCGGTAAAGCCGACCATGATTTTTTGGGGGTGGGGGTAAATTCAATTAAAAATAATAATCATCAAAATTTTTAGTTTAAATAATCTGAAAACTCATTTAAAAATGCTTTATAACATGAATTAAAGTAGCCGAGTGGCCACCCTATGTGTACTAATGTACCCTCTTAGAATTATCTTAGTCTATATCCCCCTGAAGGTAAAGGCTTAATGTGTCCAAATATCACCCTTGATCTTGAAGAGGATTGATAAAGATACAGGTACAGCAACATTAATTTTCCAACCCTAGCTCAATAAAAAAGTACTATCTATATATATAATAATATATTATGTTATGTATCATAAATATTGTTTAAATTACTACTAATACTACTTTCCCTTATCCGCACCTAATGGTGCCTAGGGCACTGCGTACCAATGCAGTGTATCATGATCACTTTTATTACATGAAGGTAGGATGATCAGTCTTACTCTTCAGTACCAATCCAAGGTATCACTCATGAAATATTAATATGAAAATCACAGGAAATAAATATTTCGTGTTTTGTCGCTGTACGAGAATCGAACCCGCGATCTCATGCACGGTAGCCAAATGCGCTACCACTATGCTACGAGGCGGTGAGCAAAAGTAAGGAAAAAGGTCAATACTAATTTTTCTATTTAACAGCTCGCCGCTGATAATCAAGTCTTAGAAAATAATCCTATTTGAATATAATGAATGGTTGGACGATTGTATTTCTATATTTAATTTTTCATTACTACTATGATTTTATTTTTATGTACTTATTTGTATATTATGCTCTGTTGTAAAAGCCCTTAAGCCTTGTTGTAAAGATATCGACTTATACTATTTGTATTGTCAGGTGGCTAGAGTAGGAACCTTCAACGAGACATAATAGGGTTCTTCCCGATAGCATGAATATCCTTGAAAACGTTATAAATATTTAAAGTATATTTTTACAAATCCAACGATATAAAACACAATGATCAAAAATTTTATTTTCATTCATAAATTTATGTTTTAAAAACACGAAAATACGAATGATTTTTAACGCCCGTTATTGGCTAATGACGTCATACCCGTCCACCGTGAAAGGCGTGAAATTCATTCCGTAGTGAGCGCCTATATTGCTGTGACGTCACACGGCATGCGCGCCAAATGGAGGATTTTGCGAGCGATTTGAAAAAGCGCTATTTCAAACCGCGCCAGAAAATTCATACGGCATCGGCATACGGCAATTCATAAAATCCCTTGTTATTGTTATTTTTCAATCAATTTTTTAAAATAAATAATAAAAAATCGGGAAGAACCCAGTTATTGGACGTGTGATGAAATAAATTAGACTTAATCAATTGACATAATCTCTAATAATATCGTGAGGAGAATACTTGGTAGACAATACATTTTACATAGCAGACAATGAGACGAGATAACCTGGCTCCGGCATGACTTGCTTTACTCGCAAATTACATCATACATTATTTCACTATTACTTAGATTAATTAGTCATTCGTTTTCAATTAAATAAAGGTAAAAAATATTCATTTTTCTTTATGATAACGTTAGTTTAATAATACTTTAAATACATCTAAAGACGGTGAAATTTTTCCCGTAACAGAAATACATCAATCGAGGACCGTTTTTTTAAAGTGTAGGTACATCGAACAAATACATTTTTACAACAGGAACATTTTTGGTTATACTGGGTACTCGATGTACAAGCGGGAAACCAGTGAATCAACATCATTTTTAAAAAATATTGAAAAAATATATATTTGACCCCTAGTTTTCGAGAAAATTGAGTACGAAGTTGTTAAACAAATTGTTATCAAATATCATGTATTTAGTCAAATTCATGGTATCCATAAAGAAAACAACGGTGAAAAACGCGTTTTAATAAGAATTTGAGCAATTTTACTTAATCTTCCATACTTATGAAAACTTTTGTGTGAAGAAAAAATAATTGTTTCAAGCTCAGATTAAAAACTCATATTACACAATAGTCTCCAAATACGATGTAGATTCACCAGTTTTCTGGTTGTACTACGAGTTTTGTTACACCATGTATAAAAAGTGTCGTATTTACCATAAAAAATATATCAAAACGTTAACGCATGAAAGGTCTTAAGGTCAGGATTTTCTACATCGGCCACTTTTCCTTACTCCCACCCAATGGTGCATAGGGCACTGCATCGGTACACCAAGTGCAGCGTATCTTGATTATTTATAACATGAAGGTAAGATGATCAGTCATACGATTCAGAACCAGTCCAAGGTATCACACATGAAATATTAATACGAAAATCACATGTTAATAAATATTTCATGTTGACCCTTTACGGAAATCGATCCCGCGACCTCATGCACGGTAGCCAAATGCGCTACCACTATTCTACGAGGTGGACAAGTATATTAGATTTTTTTTTTTTTTTTAAGCGCTGCGGTATTGCAGTATCACCGACGATAGGTTTAAATAGCAACCCTTTGCCATTTTGAGTATAGGTTGCCCTTTAACCTTTTCATCGTAACAAAATTAAACCTATATTTACTTATCTGAAGCCATTACTAGCACTATATTGAGTAATAAATGTGATTACGGTAATAAGTAATAAGGGTAATAAGTCTGTTATTACGAAATTCTGATAGTAACGGGACTTGTATTGATTACATACCAGAACCATCAACCCATCATCAAAATACATTATTGTACGTAGCTACTTAGATTAAGTTAGATAAGATAATGGGATATTTAAGCCACGCTGTCCGGAAAATAAAACATTTTTAAGAGACAGGTATAATCCCGGACAGATATGAATGTAGATGATATAATAATTAATTAAATTGAGAAAATGTTGGAAGATCTTACGTGGATATCTGTGAAAGAAAAGATTGATTTAAAAACAACGGTGTTTATTCATAAAATGCTAAATGGTCTATTACCAGATTGTTTCATGACATAGGTTCAGTTTAACCGCAACACCCGTATGGCACCAGAATTAAAAATAATTTAAAGACAGTCAATTGATCTAAGGCATGTTCTCAGAACAGCATAATGTACGAGTACAAAGGATTAAAAAATAAAATTAAAAAATACTTACAAAAAAATATTACAAAATGGTAAAATAAATTTGTCCCCACTGGGGGTAACCCGTGCCGACGACTTATATGATATGCTCAAATCTTCGAATAATAATTCACAAGAAGGGGCGTTTCAATACAAAATTTCAAAAAATTTACGCTTTCTAGGGTTAATTTCATAACACCACTTATTATCAAATTCCACCGTCTAAAGACTCCAGCACTTAATACACGAAACGTGTGACGTAGATGTCTAGTGATGACGCAGAGGCCTATTGATGACGTAGTTAATGAGGTAGTGGTAGGGTTACTACACACCGGCAGTATTTTCAAGTATGTAATGTCACTTCTCTGAAATTCTTGTTCGAGGTCTCAAATTAATAATTCCATTTCGAGGTTTCTTTCAAATAGTCCGAAAAAAACTGTGAGAATTCAGGAAACTGGAGTAGGATTCGAACGTAGAGTTTCCAATCCGGATTCTTCGACTCTACCACTATACGACAACGCGGTTCTACTCTGTAACCTTGTATTATGTCTTTTTGTAAATATCTAAATTCACAACTGATTTTCAAATCGTGGGTACATTACAATATGTTATTGGTCATGATGTCAATGATGTTTTATTTTACATAGATAGGCTATTTTCTCCCGTTCTTTGTCACGTCCTTGTCCTAGGAAGATTGTGTCAATTTTAACTCAATCTCAACTTGTTAGAGGGACACAGAATGATTAAAAGTATTAGATGGTGGAAGATAGATAAAATTGTCTTTTTTTTACTGCAAAATACAAATGGAACATAAAATTTAGACACCTTTCTTTGAAAAAGCTTGTCTAGTGTTAACTTAAACAGGGAATGATGTATGTAATGTATGCTGTAATGATTGTAATGTATTGTTGAAATAAAACGGGTAAAATATTCATATTTTGTTATTGTTTCAATCAATCGATCACTTTCTAGAAGTCTGCATCTGCATTCGATTTGATTTGATACAAATCCATTCAAATAAAAGTATGATACATCGCGAATCTATTTCACTAATATTATAATTTGTCAGAAAGTTTACATACGATAGAATTTGTGTATTTCTGTATTCTGGTTGTAAACAATTTAGAAAACGGTTAAAATTATTTATCAAATTTAATCGCTAAAATGTATTTGAAATTTTGAGTATTAATAGCAGTACATCAATAGTGTATGACTCACGAATTAAGTTATGCATTCCAAATATAGGCTTTATTTTCTTGATCACAACACTTAATAACTACTAACTGTTCACAATTACACTTATGGTATAACTAAAAAATGTGATAATACACCGATATCACTCTTTTAAGAACGTGGTATTATTGTTCTAAACATTACCACCTGCAAAGTCTGTAATACATAGCGATTCTTACACATTAAATACATTTTTTAATTCCGCATGATTGTGATATACAGAAAAATTTGGTTTTGTTTAACTACGGTTGTAATATTTTATGTAACCTCATCGATGAATCTTTGGTCGAGTAAATTGAATTTCTCAATTAGGCAAACATAGATAAATTAATGGACCTACGAGCATTGATATATAATACATTTAGATCTGCCTTGCAGAGTAAATTATTTAGGAAAAGTAATGGCACGAAGATTCTGCACCTCAATACACTTACACGGGTCGACCTATCAGAGCCCTTCGACTGCCGGCAAGCATCCGCCCACACACCGCAAAAGGTATGGGCTAAATATAGGGTTACAGTAACAGTATACAATACTAACCCGTTCCTTACGAGGAGCGTTCATGAATTTTACCATGCATCTAAAATGTCTTTTTTTTTCTTGTGGACGGGCTGTTGGCTATTATTTAAGAAGAAAACTTTCTTTGAATAATAATTATTTTAGGCTATATAAACAAATATAAATAAACACTTACATGTGGAAAGTTACACCATCTTTTTTGTTAATTTTATCCGTACGGTTTTTACACGGTTTCACTACACGGGAAGGCATTTCGGAATGTTTTCTGAACGTCCGACTCTGCCAGCGGCGGCGGTTAAAGAAATACTGAATACGCGTCTGGCGGAGTCGGAGGTTTTGACGGAGTTGAAGTGTTATTAATTTTTTGGGTTCAGTTCAAATCTAAGTGTATTATAAATCAATTCCTACGAGTAATATACGATAGAATTAGATAAATATAGGTACCTCATTCCATTTCGGAAATCTCTACGCCATTTTAGAATGCTTTTATTGTGTTAGGAAACAAAAAGACGGACAACCATTTCGGTAACAATGGATGATTGCGCTTTCAACAAAATTCCTGATTAGTCTTTTTTTTGTTATGAGCTGAATTCCTCTCGTAATTAGCGGTGGATAGGGTCATTGTTAGTCTTAGATCTACGAGAGTAATATTGTAAGAAATAACAATACTTTAGAAATAAAACAGATAGAAAAGTAACAGCAAATGGCGGATGATTAATAATTTTTAAAAAAAAAACGCATTTTACAAAAAATAAGAATTATAAACTACTGCAAATTTCAAGTGTAATAATTACGCGGTGTAGTGGTAGCAGTAACTGCCATTCATGAGGTCACGGGTTCAAGTAAATATTATGTAGATTCACTGATTTCACGCTTGTACATCGAGTTTTGTTACACCCTGTATATCAATATCCAAACATTAACCGAATAAGACGCCATCTTGTCTTGAGTGAGTTACGCACTACGTCACTCACTACGTCATCAATAGGCATCTACGTCATCACTAGACATCTACGTCACACGTTTCGTGTATTGGCCTAAGTGTTGGAGACTTTAGACGGTGGAGTTTGATAATAAGTAGTGTTATGAAATTAACCCTAGGAAGCGTGTATTTTTAGAATATTTGTATGGAAACGCCCCTTCTAGTGAATTCTTGATCGAAGCACATGTATGTTGGACTTAAAGTAGTAGCATTACAAAAAAACGAATACCTTAATTATTATTTTTACCATGACATTAAAAATGTTTTTGGAGAAATTTTTAATAAAAGACGAGATTTTTCCTTACACCTAAGTAGTTACTTGTTCTATTAGCCCAGTCAAATTAGGTTTTTTTGCCTTAACTAATTCGAATATTTTTGATACTTTTTTTATGTTGTTCAGTGATGTCCAGGGAAGGTTGCATCAAAAGTCCGGATGAATAGGAGGTGAGCTTAAGTCAGAATTTTCAAAAAACTAGAAAAAATGGTATTTTTTTTTTTTTTCAAAAAAAACACAAAAACGCTTAACCCAACCAAAAAAAGGTGTAAGAAAAAGTAATAGAACACTAAAAATTCTATAAAATTGGTATTTTTATTTTTTTTAGTATCTAAACTATTTTTGGTTGGGTTAAGCGTTTTTGAGTTTTTTTGAAAATCCTTACTTAAGCTCACCTCCTATTTATCCGGACTTTTGATGCAACCTTCCCTGGACATCACTGAACAACATAAAAAAAGAATCAAAAACATCCGAATTAGTTAAGGCAAACGCTTAGTTTTGGGGTAATTAGACTGGGCTATATGTAATATAATGCGTATGTTACCAGAAATGTATTCACTTGCCCACATATATGTATTACCCAGTTTTCTTTATTTAGCTGATTCGAACGTGCTCAAACCCTTTGCAATTTGTATTAGAAATATAACCATTCAGGCCAAGACGAGTTAGTAGGTACTACACAAGTGACTTCACATAAATCTCGAGAATAAAGTCAGCAACAACTTCATTTTCTTTTATCAACAAAAGTTTTTATTTTTACCAATATTTTTTCAATCCCTCTATATTTATATGATGTATCATATATTTTTTATTTATTCTTATATTATCACATAATATCTAATCGGCGGCCTACGTAGCGTAATGGCTAAGACGCTGGACTCACGGTACGGAGGTTCTGGGTTCGATTTCCGGTGAGAACACACAAATCAAAAGTGACTTAACTCCAGCTGGGTGTTTGTGACATTGTTTCCCTCTGTAATTGGGCCTCCTGCCCTGTTGAGGAGGTAATAATAATAAATAATAAAAAAAAAAAAACATTACAGTATCACTAGAAGTTACTTAAACACATGCCGGGACTAAATTTTGTTTGTTTGCAAACGTTTTTAAACAGTTTGTACATACACATAAAAACACCAAACAAACAAGATTAAAAATACAAGCAAATAAAAAAATATGAATGGCCAAAAATAGTTCAACAATTTTGTACAAGTTAATAATAATAATAATAATAATAATAATAATAGTGTTTATTCCAGCATAACTAAGCAGTTTGTGCAATACTTAGTTAGCCATAGCATAGGTAGAATACAATACATATATACATATACAATACAATACAATATAATAAAAATACTACTACAGTGAAAGCCCCACCCTTTCCCTAGACTGTTTTTAAAGATTATTGAGTCTTTTTTCAGTACAGCACAACTCTACCGATTTTTTAAAGCTAATCCGCGAAATTTAATAGATTCAGTATTTAACTGGAAAAAGCGGAAGAAAAGAAGGTTAAATACGCGACCAAATGCTTTCATTGCCCCTATCACTGTCTCGGCTCTAAGATTGTCATAAACACATTCACCCCAACCTGCTCAAGGAGCTTGCCCAAATTTACAGTGATAGGGATATTAGTAATTCTACCTCTTTTTAGTAGTTAGTTACAACCACCTCCCGCCCAACCGCAGCCTCCCGCCCGCCTATGAAAATACTAAGTCATCATCATCATCATACCATATCCGTTCCCTATGTGGAGCATATCGATTCCACAAACTGCCTCCAAGCCAAGCAATCGGCCGCCAGTTCCCGTACATCTTCCCAAGTCAGGTCCACGTCCCGCAGCTCTGCCGACGGATAGTCAACAGTGGACGTCCAGGACGCCGAGAACCTGATGCCTTGTAAAGTAGGCAAGCATAATTATGGCTCTCGGGAGGCATATAATAATTTTTACTTAACTCTATTTTTTCAAAGTCTGCTATTTTCCGTTTCTCTAATTTTCAAAACTTCTTATCTTTTAATTATTCAAAAAATAAGCCAAACTATTCCCATTACCACCGCCCACAGCTAACCCATTTGTTTTATGAAATTAGTTTGAGTTTATGTTTACAATTACAAAATTGAAATTCAATTTCCCAACAATGTCAAAATCTGAGTAAACTAGTTTGTAATATTACTACTGGATCCGCCACGATGAGAACTCTCTGGTAACTTCGTCTGAACGAGGATCGGTAAATGGAAGAGGACTTACCAGAGCTGGACTCAACACGGGCGGGAAATGATGATGAAGGACCACCAGGAAGAGCGAGGGTAGATCAGGGTTTTGGAGTTAACGAGAAAGGTGGATGTTGCGAGGTCAGAGTAATGTTGCTGCGCTGAGCGGGTTTTCGAGACTGAATTGGAGTTGCAAAATAGGTAACAAAAACGGAATGGAATGGTTGAAGGTAGGCAATAAATTTTGGAAGGAATTCAAAACTAACCTATCACCAGAGAGTATCAATAATGGCCAAACCAACTACTACTTCCCTTATCCGCATCCAATAGTGCATAGGGCACTGCGTTGGTTCATTAAGTGCAGTGAATCATAGTCATTTTATTACATGCAAGGCAAGTGAATCAGTCTTATGCTACAGAGAGCCAGTCCAAGGTATCACACATCTAGTTTTAAAGTGATGATATTATATATGTATAGCTGATATTTTGTTATAAAATAAAATAAGCAGGAGAAACACAGCAAACTGTGGCTAAAAATCACTGAAATGCTTTTCCTAAAAAATGATGATTTTAAAAATGCGGCTTTTTTGTTCTCAGATACGGGATTTCAAAATTTTATACTAATTCTGTTTGTTAATTCAGCCCCCGTTTTGTTGATAAGAAGATCCAAAAAAACGAAGTTTGAATATCCTTGAGGTTTCAGAAATCGCATGATCCTTTGTTATTATCCTGAAATTCCTAAAAGTGTTGCCTGAAAGTTGGAGATAACAGCGGCTCCAAGGACTAGCGTGTCCTGAATCATCCTTCAATTTAAGACAAGCGAATAACCACAGAAATGTTATTCTACTCTCTGGTAGCTTATTGTTAAGACTTAAAGACCGTTCTAACATCCTTAGGAATCTGATATATTAAAAGATTACCTGAAAGATTTTAAGAAATCCCATGATGAAAATGGAAATTAACTATTTTACTGAAAAAAATATTTGAATCAAACGTATTTTATATTTCAAATTACACGGTTATTGCGCCCTAGAAAGCAACAGATAATAAAAGTAAGAAAAGAAAATGATAAGATTATTTTAATAAAAAGTTTTGTCAACCGTTTTCTCTTTATTGTATTTGACTATTGTAGGTAAGCTAAAAGTTTTCAAATAATATGTATTATAGGAATATTATAATAGGTATAACCATCGTCGACCTCTCTATTATTCACCTAAGGGCGTTTGTCCTCTTCCTCTCGCACTTTTCCCCGTATGAGAGGGAGAGAGATCCGAAGTTTGACAGCTGACATACTAGCCTCCGGCGGGAATTCGCCCCTATAATGTTTGATTTCTCATCGGTCTATGGGTTTGAGGATCTCTGAAGCGTGCCTATAGCTCGGGAGACTGTTACCTTCGACCGGTAGAAAATTTAGCATCATTAGAAGCGTTTTTATGCGTTTTTTTCGGTAAATGGCCATTCTTCATACAAACGATTTTTTGCTTTTTTTTCAAAAAGCGCGACTCGATTCTGACTTTTTTCGTGATGGGTTTTTGCAGCCGCTCCGTATCATTTCTTTCGAGCACAATTTCATCAGCCGAAATGCTTTTTGAACGGACATATTTGCGTTTGTATTTTCGGGCATTTTTTCTCCATAGTAGGCTCTCCCGATTCGACACGAGAGTCGTCCCGGTCGAAAAAACCACTACAGAGTCGTATTTTATGCTATAAATCGAGACAAAGAGACTACATTTGGCGTTCGTGGGTACCGTAAAAATAGCTCTAGCTGGAAAATTTACAAAGTTATTAAGTTTTTCTTTTGCGATTTTATTCGTATAGGATTTTCCATAGTAACTTTTTTTTTTCTCTCTCCTGACCTTAAAAAACGCCTCAAACGTTACGTGTTTTTCGATTTCTACGTACAACTCATAAATATATTATAGATTCGCGTATTTTTTTTAATATATAAAAGCCTTTTCGATTAGATATCAGCTAAAAATACATTCCCCATAGTAAACTGTATGGGATTTTCTTTTTAAACGCTGGACATATTTTTCATTACGAAAACCTAAATTTCGGGTCTAATCGCTAGAAAGGTGCGGAAATCTAACCGTTTCTGTAAAAAAAAATTGACCCCGATGTTCATTTTTCATATAAATTATCAATTAATAAATGAATTTCCCAAAGCGGATGTGTGAGTGAGAGGCACCTTTTTCTGCTTGGTAAAAGCGAGACGAAAGATGAACGTCTGTGTATTTATAATGATTATTTGTTCGCCTAATTAATAAATGTCAAAATAAAATGTGTTACCATTACGTAGAAAATAATATTAAAACCTGCCTAAAAATAAAAGTACCTACTTATGTTTCCGTATAGATTTCCTCTGTCTATGACTAATAAAATTATTATTTTGCCTTTCAAACAAATATTTTTTAGCAAATTTATCTAAATACAAAATGCTTTTGACTTTGACAGCTGGACTTTTCATTTATTTAAATTTTTTTGATCTATTTACACCTTGATTCCAACTTTTACAAGATAAATCCGTATTGTGATGAAAAATAAGAAATTATTGTCGTTTTCCAAATGATTTTTTTAATTGAAAATCTTTATTGTTTCTTTTGAAAAAGACAGTCACGGATTAAATCGTCGACATTGGACCAAAAATGTTTTTTTTATTGCTATAAAGTTCCTACCTTCATTTGTATGGAATAAAATTTTATAAAGTTGACAATGCACGTTATTAATATATTTTTTTTGAAGCGTTCCGTAGGCTTTTTTTTTTTCATTCTTTGAGTTAAAAGAATCTTTGTTTAAAATTTGGAGCATATGGACTCTGTATAAATTCCTGAAAAAGCTATTTTTATTTTAAGAATACCTAATAACTTCTCATTTTAAAAATGTAATAATCATCAACACCCATTCCATAAATTCTTCCCATGTAGAGCAAATGGATTTTTTTAAATATGAGATTGATAGCTTATTTACTTTATAAATTTTTTTAATAAAACTAAAATGCGTTATGGTGGGGTCCTAATTTCAAATAATGCATTTGCTTTAATTCCAAGATGGCGGACGCAACTTTTTTGATAATATGAACAGGGTATCATTTTCAAGGTTATTGGGGGTTCTGGTTTTGGATTTTTTGTATATTTTTAAATCCAAGATGGCCGATGCATTAAAAAAATATGAACATGGGTATCATTAGGGGGCCATGATTTCGAATTTTATTTTGATATCCAACATTAAACCAGTAGGTATAAGAGGGAGAAGGTCTCCTGACAAGCTAGCCTCCGGCAGGAAAACTCCCCCTATAATGTCGATTTTCTCATCGGTCTGTGGCTCTGTGGGTCTCTGGAGCGTGCCCGTATCATTTTCAAGGTTATTGGGGTTCTGGTTTTGGATTTTTTGTTTATTTTTAAACCCAAGATGGCCGATGTATTAAAAAAAATATGAACATGAGTATCATTAGGGCCCTGATTTCCAATTTTTGTTTTGATATCCAACATAAAACCAGTAAGTATAAGAGGGAGAAGGTCTCCTGACAAGCTAGCCTCCGGCAGGAAAACTCCCCTATAATGACGATTTCTCATCGGTCTGTGGCTCTGTGGGTCTCTGGAGCGTGCCCGTATCATTTTCAAGGTTATTGGAGGTTCTGGGGTTTCGGATTTTTTGTTTATTTTTAAATCCAAGATGGCCGATGCACTTTTTTAAAAAACATGGGTATCATTTTCGGAATTATTAGGGGTCCTGATTTCGAACACAGCATTTATTTTAAAGTCCAACATGGCTGACGCAACATTTTTTTGCGCATGTGACCATTTTTTTTATCAAATTAATTACGTTCTATAACCAAGTACCACCGTAACAAGACAAGACAGAGACTCATGTTTTATAAATAAATTAATAACGTCACGAATTGTTTTAAACTTGAAATACGAGTAAATCGCTCCTAAATGTCTTAAGTCTAAACTTAATTCCTACATGTCCAGATATTATGTCAAATATTTATCTTTCTGCTAAGGGATTTCATAATTTTTAAAAACACGGCGCGCTATTCAAATCCATTGACTACAAAAACTAAAAACGCGATTCACCAAAAACTAACTTTTTGATGCTACAACGTTTAGTTATTTAGATGGCCGAAATCATTTTTTTTTAAATGTTTTTTAGTTATTTCCCTACGAGGGCCACCAAAACACTTCTATTAAATAAATAAATTTCTAGAAAATAATAATTATAAACTGTTGAATTATACTTAAATTTTATTTCTAAAAATTCAGCTCCCCCACTCTTCAAGTCTACTTGAAGAGAGCCGTACGCTCGTCGACCTCTCTATTATTCACCTAAGGGCGTTTGTCCCTCTTCCTCTCGCACTTTTCCCCGTATGAGAGGGAGAGAGTCCGAAGTTTGACAGCTGACATACTAGCCTCCGGCGGGAATTCGCCCCTATAATGTTTGATTTCTCATCGATTTATGGGTTTGTGGATCTCTGACACGCGTGCCTATAGCTCGGGAGACCATTACCTTCGACCGGTAGAAAATTCGGCTTCATTAGAAGCGTTTTTATGCGTTTTTTTCGGTAAATGGCCATTCTTCATACAAACGATTTTTGCTTTTTTTTCAAAAAGCGCGACTCGATTCTGACTTTTTTCGTGATGGGTTTTTGCAGCCGCTCCGTATCATTCTTTCGAGCACAATTTCATCAGCCGAAATGCTTTTTTTTAACGGACATATTTGCGTTTGTATTTCTAACATCTTCTGTACAAAAAATTGTTACAATGAACATATCATATAACATTCAGGTCAATTAATAAATGAATTTCCATACGTGTGAAGTGAGTGGCACCTTTTTAGTGCTATGTAACAGCGTAGACGTAAAGAGTTCTGAGTTTTTTTTCCAAGTGTACTTATGATGATTCAGCTTACTCCGCCTAATGTAATAGCTGGATCAAGGGTGAAATGCCGTCTTCCACTCCTCGAGATCCTGCGAGAAAATAATATCCTCACCTGCCCTACAATCCAAAGTACCTATAAACAAAATCCGCAAGAAATTCCTCTGTCTGTGACTAATTAAAATCTTATGGTGCCTTACAATCCAATCTGATTTTTTAGCAAATTTATTCTCAATACAAAATGCTCTTGACATGACACTGACTTTTCGTGACCAAGGACATAGTATTAGTTTGATCTAGTTTACACCTGTGTCCCCCCTTTTCACAGATAAATCCATTATGATTTCCAATAATAATCTATTATCGTTATCCACAACTTGGATTGGGTCTAATCGGAACCAATCTTTATTGTGCTTTTGAAAATCCTGGCTCTCTTGCACGGATGCAGCGTAGGCTATGATCGTGACCAAAACCAAACTAGGCAGGGAATCCTGCTGATAAAGTTTATTATTCTACCTAAGTACAGAAAATGAATGGGGCATAAATATACTGACAAGTATATGTACGCCAGCATATATATTCCTTTTGAACACGTGTCCGTTGCTTAGATTTAATGGATCCAATCATTCTTTGTTGAAAAAGATTGTCTTGTGTCTCACCATGCTGGACCTATGGACTCTGAACAATCCTGAAAAGCTAGGAGTGGATTAAGAATATCCTATAAACTTCTCATTTTAAAATGTAATAACATCAACACCCAGTGACGGAGGGACGTTCCCATGTAGAGCTACTGGAATTTTTAAAAT
>JAGVSP010000758.1:20000-55871 GCA_022494985.1 Micrasema minimum
TTTGGCGTTCGTGGGTACCGTAAAAATAGCTCTAGCTGGAAAATTTACAAAGTTATTAAGTTTTTCTTTTGCGATTTTATTTGTATAGGATTTTTCCATAGTAACTTTTTTTGCTCTCTCCTGACCTTAAAAATGCCTCAAAGTTACACATGTTGTTCAATTTCTACGTACAACTCATAAAATATATTATAGATTCGCGTATTTTTTTAATATATAAAAGCCTTTTCGATTAGATATCAGCTAAAATACATTCCCCATAGTAAACTGTATGGGATTTTCTTTTTTAAACGCTGGACATATTTTTCATTACGAAAACCTAAATTTCGGGTCTAATCGCTAGAAGGTGCGGAAATCTAACCGTTTCTGTAAAAAAAATTGACCCCGATGTTCATTTTTCATATAAATTATCAATTAATAAATGAATTTCCCAAAGCGGATGTGTGAGTGAGAGGCACCTTTTTCTGCTTGGTAAAAGCGAGACGAAAGATGAACGTCTGTGTATTTATAATGATTATTTGTTCGCCTAATTAATAAATGTCAAAATAAAATGTGTTACCATTACGTAGAAAATAATATTAAAACCTGCCTAAAATAAAAGTACCTACTTATGTTTCCGTATAGATTCCTCTGTCTATGACTAATAAAATTATTATTTTGCCTTTCAAACAAATATTTTTTAGCAAATTTATCTAAATACAAAATGCTTTTGACTTTTGACAGCTGGACTTTTCATTTATTTAAATTTTTTGATCTATTTACACCTTGATTCCAACTTTTACAAGATAAATCCGTATTGTGATAAAAATAAGAAATTATTATCGTTTTCCAAATGATTTTTTTTTAATTGAAAATCTTTATTGTTGCTTTTGAAAAAGACAGTCACGGATTAAATCGTCGACATTGGACCCAAAAATGTTTTTTTATTGCTATAAAGTTTCCTACCTTCATTTGTATGGAATAAAATTTTATAAAGTTGACAATGCACGGTTATTAATATATTTTTTTGAAGCGTTCCGTAGGCGTTTTTTTTTTCATTCTTTGAGTTTAAAGAATCTTTGTTTAAAATTTGGAGCATATGGACTCTGTATAATTCCTGAAAAAGCTATTTTTATTTTAAGAATACCTAATAACTTCTCATTTTAAAAATGTAATAATCATCAACACCATTCCATAAATTCTTCCCATGTAGAGCAAATGGATTTTTTTAAATATGAGATTGATAGCTTATGTTACTTTATAACTTTTTTTAAATAAAACTAAAATGCGTTATGGTGGGGGTCCTAATTTCAAATAATGCATTTGCTTTAATTCCAAGATGGCGGACGCAACTTTTTTTGATAATATGAACAGGGTATCATTTCCAAGGTTATTGGGGGTTCTGGTTTTGGATTTTTTGTATATTTTTAAATCCAAGATGGCCGATGCATTAAAAAAAATATGAACATGGGTATCATTAGGGGGCCATGATTTCGAATTTTATTTTGATATCCAACATTAAACCAGTAGGTATAAGAGGGAGAAGGTCTCCTGACAAGCTAGCCTCCGGCAGGAAAACTCCCCTATAATGTCGATTTCTCATCGGTCTGTGGCTCTGTGGGTCTCTGGAGCGTGCCCGTATCATTTTCAAGGTTATTGGGGTTCTGGTTTTGGATTTTTTGTTTATTTTTTAAACCCAAGATGGCCGATGTATTAAAAAAAAATATGAACATGAGTAGTATCATTAGGGGCCCTGATTTCCAATTTTGTTTTGATATCCAACATAAAACCAGTAAGTATAAGAGGGAGAAGGTCTCCTGACAAGCTAGCCTCCGGCAGGAAAACTCCCCTATAATGTCGATTTCTCATCGGTCTGTGGCTCTGTGGGTCTCTGGAGCGTGCCCGTATCATTTTCAAGGTTATTGGAGGTTCTGGGGGTTTCGGATTTTTTTGTTTTTTAAATCCAAGATGGCCGATGCACTTTTTTTAAAAACATGGGTATCATTTTCGGAATTATTAGGGGTCCTGATTTCGAACACAGCATTTATTTTAAAGTCCAACATGGCTGACGCAACATTTTTTTGCGCATGTGACCATTTTTTTTTATAAAATTAATTACGTTCTATAACCAGTACCACCGTAACAAGACAAGAGACCCATGTTTTAAATAAATTAATAACGTCACGAATTGTTTAAACTTGAAATACGAGTAAATCGCTCCTAAATGTCTTAAGTCTAAACTCAATTCTACATGTCCAGATATTATGTCAAATATTTATCTTTCTGCTAAGGATTTCATAATTTTTTAAAACACGGCGCGCTATTCAAATCCATTGACTACAAAAACTAAAAACGCGATTCACCAAAAACTAACTTTTTGATGCTACACAACGTTTAGTTATTAGATGGCCGAAATCATTTTTTTTAAAATGTTTTTAGTTATTTCCCTACGAGGGCCACCAAAACACTTCTATTAAATAAATAAATTTCTACAAAATAATAATTATAAACTGTTGAATTATACTTAAATTTTATTTCTAAAAATTCAGCTCCCCCACTCTTCAAGTCTACTTGAAGAGAGCCGTACGCTCGTCGACCTCTCTATTATTCACCTAAGGGCGTTTGTCCCTCTTCCTCTCGCACTTTTCCCCGTATGAGAGGGAGAGAGTCCGAAGTTTGACAGCTGACATACTAGCCTCCGGCGGGGAATTCGCCCCTATAATGTTTGATTTCTCATCGATTACTATAGGTGCAACGCCGATACCCGTGCCATTACCTCGGAAGACCGTTACCTACGACCGGTAGAAAATTTGGCTTCTTTCGAAGCGTTTTTATGCGTTTTTTTTCCGTAAAATGGCCATTCTTCATACAAACGATTTTTTGCTTTTTTTTCAAAAAGCGCGACTCGATTCTGACTTTTCTCGCGATGGGTTTTTGAGGCCGCTCCTTATCCTCCTTTCGAGCACAATTTCATCAGCCGAAATGCTTTTTTAACGGACATATTTGCGTTTGTATTTTCGGGCATTTTCTCTCCATACTAGGTCTCCCGATTCGACACGAGAGTCGTCCCGGTCGAAAAAACCACTACAGAGTAGTATTTTTTTGCTATAAATCGAGACTAGACTATATTTGTAGTTCAAGGGTACCGTAAAAATAGCTCTAGCTGGAAAATTCACAAAGTTATTAAGTTTTTCTTTTGCGAGTTTTCTACTATGAGATTCTCCATAGTAACTTTTTTTGCTCTCTCCTGACCTTAAAAATGCCTCAAAGTTACATGTTGTTCAATTTCTACGTACAACTCATAAATATATTATAGATTCGCGTATTTTTTTAATATATAAAAGCCTTTTCGATTAGATATCAGCTAAAATACATTCCCCATAGTAAACTGTATGGGATTTTCTTTTTTAAACGCTGGACATATTTTTCATTACGAAAACCTAAATTTCGGGTCTAATCGCTAGAAGGTGCGGAAATCTAACCGTTTCTGTAAAAAAAATTGACCCCGATGTTCATTTTTCATATAATTATTATCAATAAAAAATTATTTTCCCAAAGCGAGTGCGAATGAAAGAGCACAATTTTTCTGCTTTTCCAATTGGTAAGAGCGAGACGAAAGATATACGTCAAAATATGATGTGTGACCATTACATAGAAAAAAATATTAAAACCCTGCCTTGAATAAAAGTACCTACTTAATTTTCATACATTTTTGTCTGTCTGTTAATAATTATTATTAGTGTGCCTTTTGGCCGCTAGATGGATGACATAAACAAAATAAAGCTTTTTATTACAAAATATACGTAGATAATTACACTCTTATTCATATATATAATGACATTTTATTATATTTCGTTTTAGCTACATCGTTAGAAGCAATTTTAGCTAAAATAGAAAACAAGATAAAAGACAAAAATAAAACAGTGTAAAACAGTGTTCTTTATTTTTGATGGTGTGCTTTATTTTTGATGATATGTATAACATTTTAATAATATAAAATATTTTATGTGACAAGAAATGAAATAACGGAGAAACTCTTTAATATTATCAGACGTCCTCAGGGTTCAACATTGCTTTGAGCTAAGAGTCCACAAAATGCATTCTGCCAAAAGCAAACGCAACGTATTATGTTGAATACTGAAAAAACGGCGGGTTGCGACTATCCAATTCATAACAAAATCATTCGGTATTGTATTACTAACAGACAAGACCTGAACGTGTTTCAAATAAATCCTTTTTTGGTATATAAAAGGGTCACAATGTGTCGATAATAGGTAATAACATGAATTACAGAATGTATTGCAAACAGAAAAATATCTGGCATTTGACAGTTCAACCAAAGATACCAAAGACTCGCAAATTTCCAAGCACAACATGCGTGAAGTGTTACGCAAATCATTCATGGCTGCCAACAAAACAATAAAAAAGCGTACGATCAATAATTACATTGCGCTTAAAATGAATCAGTTATGTATGATGGATATTGTAATGTTTTTAACGTATCAAATATATCGAATGTATTATCAAATTTATGAGTCAAATTTAATAAATAAAAAATGGCTGAACATTAAAAAAAACATAATATTTTTGTATTCAAATTTATTAAGTTTTACAGTGGTCCATTAATGTTATAAATTTTTAGCTTTTATATTAACTTCACTGTGTGGTAATATTAAATAAAGAATTCACCGTGCGGTATATTAAATAAAGAATCAAGGATTCAACTACATTGACAATTGATTCTCATTTAACATGAATGAAACACAGATCCTTAAATCTACAGGAAAAATTTAATAAATTTAATAGTGCATTCCAAAATATTTCAAAGTTTATAATATTCATTAAAAAAATTAAACATTTTGCTCAACCACATTAAAATGTTGTGTGTAAAAATTTTAAGTAACAAATTATTTTTAAACACAACTATTATTTTTTTTTAAGTATGTGAATAGTATTTAATAATACGATATGTATGTTAAAAATAAATACCTAAAGTACTTTTTAAACCCACCTATCAATCATATAAATCATTTGTTTATGTTTTGTAAAAAGTCAAACGTATTTGACATGTAGAACTTCATAAATTAATCGAAAAAAAAGTGATCACACTAATTTACGTAATATCTAAACGCGCCATATTTTTAATTTATGCTGCTTTCCGTACTGTACTTTCCCGCTGTTATTGTGTTTTTCTTTTTCTCTTATGAAAATATCTTGAAAATCATTCAGATTTGGTGAAACTTCAACAAATTCAATAATAACTAAATACAGTTATACCAAGGTATGAAAGTTTTTTTAATTGTTTGATTATTATAGGTTTCGTGTTTTTATACATTATGTTTAAATATTATTTTTTGTATTTACAACGAGATTTTTAAAATATTAATATGCGTTATGGGTCCTAATTTCAAATGACGCGTTTATTTTTAATTCCAAGATGGCGGACGCAACTTTTTTAATAATGTGAACGGGGGGGGTATCATTAGGGGCTCTGATTTCGAATTTTA
Organism: Micrasema minimum; assembly: GCA_022494985.1. Classification (NCBI taxonomy): domain Eukaryota; kingdom Metazoa; phylum Arthropoda; class Insecta; order Trichoptera; family Brachycentridae; genus Micrasema; species Micrasema minimum. The sequence goes on from JAGVSP010000758.1 coordinate 25,484, forward strand.
TTTGACATCCCCAACTTAAAACCAGTAGGTATAAGAGGGAGAAGGTCTCCTGACAAGCTAGCCTCCGGCATAAAAAACTCCCCTATAATGTCGATTTCTCATCGGTCTGTGGCTCTGCGGGTCTCCAGAGCGTGCCCGTATCATTTTCAAAAGGTTGTTGGGGGGTTCTGGTTTCGGATTTTGTTTATTTTTAAATCCAAGATGGCCGATGCATTAAAAAATATATGAACATGGGTATCATTAGGGGCCCAGATTTCGAATTTAATTTTGATCTCCAACATAAAACCAGTAGGTATAAGAGGGAGAAGGTTTCCTGACAAGCTGGCCTCCGGCAGGAAAACTCCCCTATAATGTCGTTTCTCATCGGTCTGTGGCTCTGCGGGGTTCCGGAGCGTGCCCGTTATCATTTCAAAGGTTATTGGGGGTTCTGGTTTCGGATTTTTGGTTTATTTTTAAATCCAAGATGGCCGATGCATTTAAAAATATATGAACATGGGTATCATTAGGGGCCCTGATTTCGAATTTTAATTTTGATCTCCAACATAAAACCAGTAGGTATATAGAGGGAGAAGGTTTCCTGACAAGCTGGCCTCGGCAGGAAAACTCCCCTATAATGTCGTTTTCTCATCGGTCTGTGGCTCTGCGGGTCTCCGGAGCGTGCCCGTATCATTTCAAAGGTTATTGGGGTTCTGGTTTCGGATTTTTGGTTTTATTTTTAAATCCAAGATGGCCGATGCATTAAAAAATATATGAACATGGGTATCATTAGGGCCCAGATTTCGAATTTAATTTTGATCTCCAACTTAAAACCAGTAGGTATAAGAGGGAGAAGGTCTCCTGACAAGCTAGCCTCCGGCAGGAAAACTCCCCTATAATGTCGATTTCTTATCGGTATGTGGCTATGCGGGTCTCTGGAGCGTGCCCGTATCATTTTCAAGGTTGTTGGAGGTTCTGAGGGGTTTCGTATTTTTTGTTTATTTTTAAATCCAAGATGGCCGATGCACTTTTTTTTAAAACATGGGTATCATTTTCGGGGCTATTAGAGGTCCTGATTTCGAACTAAGCATTTATTTTAAAGTCCAACATGGCAGACGCAACATTTTTTTTGCGCATGTAACATTTTTTAATAAATTGATTAAGTTCTATTACCACCGTAGGTACCACCGAAACAAGACAATAACGTTAAGAATTGTTTAAACTTGAAATACGAGTAAATCGCTCTCAAATGTCTACAGTCTAAACGCAATTCTACATGTCCAGATATTAAGTTCAAATATGTATCTTTCTGCTAAGGATTTCACAATTTTTAAAAAACACGGCGCGCTATTTAAATCCATTGACTACAAAAACTAAAAACGCGATTCACCAAAAAACTAACTTTTTAATGTTACAACGTTTAGTTTATTCGATGGCCGAAATCACTTTTTTAAAAATTTTTTTAGTTATTTCCCTACAAGGGCCACCAAAAACACTTCTATTAACTTAATTAAATGCTACAAAATATGATTGAATTTTTATTGAATAAAAACATGTTGAATTGAATTATACTTTAAATTTTATTTCTAAAAATTCAGCTCCCCCACTCTTCAAGTCTACTTGAAGAGAGCCGTACGCTCGTCGACCTCTCTATTATTCACCTAAGGGCGTTTTTGTCCCTCTTCCTCTCGCACTTTTCCCCGTATGAGAGGGAGAGAGTCCGAAGTTTGACAGCTGACATACTAGCCTCCGGCGGGAATTCGCCCCTATAATGTTTGATTTCTCATCGATTACTATAGTGTGCAATATTGATACCCGTGCTATTAGCTCGGAAGACCGTTACCTACGACCGGTAGAAAATTTGGCTTCTTTAGAAGCGTTTTTATGCGTTTTTTTCCGTAAATGGCCATTCTTCATACAAACGATTTTTGCTTTTTTTTCAAAAAGCGCGACTCGATTCTGACTTTTCTCGCGATGGGTTTTTGCAGCCGCTCCGTATCCTTCTTTCGAGCACAATTTCATCAGCCGAAATGCTTTTTTAACGGACATATTTGCGTTTTGTATTTTCGGGCATTTTCTCTCCATACTAGGTCTCCCGATTCGACACGAGAGTCGTCCCCGGTCGAAAAAACCACTACAGAGTCGTATTTTTTGCTATAAATCGAGACTAGACTATATTTGGCGTTCAAGGGTACCGTAAAAATAGCTCTAGCTGGAAAATTTACAAAGTTATTAAGTTTTTCTTTGCGATTTTTTTTGTATAGGATTTTCCATAGTAACTTTTTTTGCTCTCTCCTGACCTTAAAAATGCCTCAAAGTTACATGTTGTTCAATTTCTACGTACAACTCATAAATATATTATAGATTCGCGTATTTTTTTAATATATAAAAGCCTTTTCGATTAGATATCAGCTAAAATACATTCCCCATAGTAAACTGTATGGGATTTTCTTTTTTAAACGCTGGACATATTTTTCATTACGAAAACCTAAATTTCGGGTCTAATCGCTAGAAGGTGCGGAAATCTAACCGTTTCTGTAAAAAAAATTGACCCCGATGTTCATTTTTCATATAAAATATCAATTAATAAATGAATTTCCCAAAGCGGATGTGTGAGTGAGAGGCACCTTTTTCTGCTTGGTAAAAGCGAGACGAAAGATGAACGTCTGTGTATTTATAATGATTATTTGTTCGCCTAATTAATAAATGTCAAAATAAAATGTGTTACCATTACGTAGAAAATAATATTAAAACCTGCCTAAAATAAAAGTACCTACTTATGTTTCCGTATAGATTTCCTCTGTCTATGACTAATAAAATTATTATTTTGCCTTTCAAACAAATATTTTTTAGCAAATTTATCTAAAATACAAAATGCTTTTGACTTTGACAGCTGGACTTTTCATTTATTTAAATTTTTTTGATCTATTTACACCTTGATTCCAACTTTTACAAGATAAATCCGTATTGTGATGAAAAATAAGAAATTATTATCGTTTTCCAAATGATTTTTTTTTAATTGAAAATCTTTATTGTTGCTTTTTGAAAAAGACAGTCACGGATTAAATCGTCGACATTGGACCAAAAATGTTTTTTTTATTGCTATAAAGTTCCTACCTTCATTTGTATGGAATAAAAATTTTATAAAGTTGACAATGCACGGTTATTAATATATTTTTTTGAAGCGTTCCGTAGGCGTTTTTTTTCATTCTTTGAGTTTAAAAGAATCTTTGTTTAAAATTTGGAGCATATGGACTCTGTATAATTCCTGAAAAAGCTATTTTTATTTTAAGAATACCTAATAACTTCTCATTTTAAAAATGTAATAATCATCAACACCATTCCATAAATTCTTCCCATGTAGAGCAAATGGATTTTTTTAAATATGAGATTGATAGCTTATGTTACTTTATAACTTTTTTTAATAAAACTAAAATGCGTTATGGTGGGGTCCTAATTTCAAATAATGCATTTGCTTTAATTCCAAGATGGCGGACGCAACTTTTTTTGATAATATGAACAGGGTATCATTTCCAAGGTTATTGGGGGTTCTGGTTTTGGATTTTTTGTATAATTTTTAAATCCAAGATGGCCGATGCATTAAAAAAATATGAACATGGGTATCATTAGGGGGCCATGATTTCGAATTTTATTTTGATATCCAACATTAAACCAGTAGGTATAAGAGGGAGAAGGTCTCCTGACAAGCTAGCCTCCGGCAGGAAAACTCCCCTATAATGTCGATTTCTCATCGGTCTGTGGCTCTGTGGGTCTCTGGAGCGTGCCCGTATCATTTTCAAGGTTATTGGGGGTTCTGGTTTTGGATTTTTTGTTTATTTTTAAACCCAAGATGGCCGATGTATTAAAAAAAATATGAACATGAGTATCATTAGGGGCCCTGATTCCAATTTTGTTTTGATATCCAACATAAAACCAGTAAGTATAAAGAGGGAGAAGGTCTCCTGACAAGCTAGCCTCTGGCAGGAAAACTCCCCTATAATGACGATTTCTCATCGGTCTGTGGCTCTGTGGGTCTCTGGAGCGTGCCCGTATCATTTTCAAGGTTATTGGAGGTTCTGGGGGTTTCGGATTTTTTGTTTATTTTTAAATCCAAGATGGCCGATGCACTTTTTTTAAAAACATGGGTATCATTTTCGGAATTATAGGGGTCCTGATTTCGAACACACAGCATTTATTTTAAAGTCCAACATGGCTTGACGCAACATTTTTTTGCGCATGTGACCATTTTTTTATAAAATTAATTACGTTTCTATAACCAAGTACACCACCGTAAACAAGACAAGAGACCCATGTTTATTAAGTATAATAATAACGTCACGAATTGTTTAAACTTGAAATACGAGTTAAATCGCTCCTAAATGTCTTAAGTTCAAAACTTAATTCTACATGTCCAGATATTATGTCAAATATTTATCTTTCTGCTAAGGATTTAATAATTTTTAAAACACGGCGCGCTATTCAAATCCATTGACTACAAAAACAAAAACACGCGATTCACCAAAAACTAACTTTTTGATGCATACAACGTTTAGTTATTAGATGGGCCGAAAATCATTTTTTTTTTTAAATGTTTTTAGTTATTTCTCCCTACGAGGGCCACCAAAAACACTTCTATTAAATAAATAAAATTTCTACAAAATAATAAATTATAAAACTGTTGAATTATACTTAAATTTTATTTCTAAAAATTCAGCTCCCCCACTCTATTCAAGTATTACTTGAAGAGAAGATATCCACGCACGACATCATTATTATTCAGATAAAATTAAAACAACAGTTGTTATTGTTGTAATTCCGTTTTTAGAATTTTACGAGCAGTCTATCCAATTTTATGTTATTTCCATAATATATTCAATGTGTAAATACTATTTTAAATGAAGTCTATGCGGCTTGTGCTTGAAAATGGGAATCAAGTTGTGGCGGGATGAGGATTTGAACCGTAAGTCTTTAGACTTAAAAGTTAGCGACGCTTACCACTGGGGCCATACACCCATTTCAAAATCTACAAGATATTTTTTTATTATTTGTTTTTTTAAGGATTTAGTATATAAGATTTATTTTGAATTTCAGCAAAGTTTTTTGTTTGTAATATTAAGTAGGAAGGTACTATACAAATATTTTTCTGTTTTGTAATCGAATTTTGATACATGAAAAAACGTTTTTGAAAGTTGCCTATTAAACAAAACTCTTGGTTATGCGTGTGTTTTTTTGATTTTCTCCAAAGCAAAATATTAAAAATTTACATAACAACTTTATAAATATTAACCAACCAATCTTATTTTACTACAAGCATCCTTATCTATACTTTTAACTTGACTTTTCCAGAAAACGAGAATTCACTAAATAAAAGACAATTATTTAGCATATGATATCGATTTTCTAATAAAATTGTAAAAAGTTTAATAAAGCAATGTCATTCGTTTCTTTTGTAATGCAAATGCGTACTGAATAAGTATCGTGTATCGCAAGGAAACTTTGTCTTATATGTTTTAATTACGTTTCACACTTCTTAGTTTTCCCCAAATAGTAAGGAAACATTTTTTCTGCTGTACCAAGAATACTCAACGAACATAGAAATTAAGGGCCCGCGATTCTACAATAGAATATCTAATTGGCTACCAAAAAATATAAACACAGTAAACAGAACTTCAGTGAAAATAAGGGTTGAATTTAAAAAATGGTTAAATTGACAAATGTTCAAGTATTTACACATGTACCTACCATGAAATTTCACTAAAATAATTTAAAAAAGAATTCAATTAAATTGTTAAATTACTTTATTCATTCTAAAAACTTGCAACAGTTACGAATATTGTTGCAAAGTTGCGACGCAATTAATGAACAGTGATTAGGCAATTTATAACGCCCGGGGATGATCGCGCAATCTTCCAACAGAAAGCCTCAGCGCTTCACCCGAAGGTCACTGGTTCAATAATTTAAAAGAATGAGAGATAATAAAGCAAATGTGCGCGTGGTCTCCGGTCGAAGATATAACCAAATAGAGCACTCACCGGAACTGTCTTCCTGTAACAGGTATATAAATCGCCTCGCAGTCGCCGCCGCCGCTGGATTTTCACTACGAGCATATGGCACACACGGAACTGGAGGGAGGTTCGCGATTGTTCTCAGATTCACTGCTTAGGATGATAAAAATGGAGCGGAGTTGAGGTTATAAACAATACCAAACACTCGCGCTCGGTGGTCAATTTGTTACTAATTATTTTCGGTCGGCGCATGCGTGGTGCGCCGCCAATGGTGACAGGAACCAAAAAATCACGTTCCCGCCAAAGGCAAGCGTCTAATGGCCAAATCTATCAACCAAAAGACACACACGACATATAAACAAAATAGAAAGAATATATCTAAAAAACTTCCTATCAGAAAGTGGCGCAAACATTCCCCCGGCCTTGAAAGGGAACGCCTTTCGAAAGAAAAACAAAATAAATTTTAAAAATTAACGAAACTGCGTTATCAAAAGAACACCTTATTGTGAAAAGATACATTAATAGTAATCTAAACCTAAATTAAAACCTATATGAAGTTATTATTGCAAAGAAAGGGGACACAGTTTTACGATGGGTCGTTTAAAATATACCATTTTTAGTTTTGATTAATGCAAACCCTGGATACCCCATCCTTCCCTTGAAAGAGCTTCGTTATACGACCAATAGGCCATTGCAAAGGCATCAGATTGTCATGCATAATGATAACAATTGTACCTTCCTCAAACAGATTCAGAAGTGGTTTTCCACTTTTGCCGGTTTTGAAGGGTGTATAAATATCTATCTCGCCACCTTTCCCAAAACGACTGTGTTAACTTATCCAATAATTGGAATCGTAGAAGACAATTATCCGAGATATTCGATACAGGGGGCGGTGGGAAGATATTGTAAAGGATTAACGTGTAGAATATGGCGTGGATGAAAGCGATCCACTAGCTGGTGCGGGCGTCAAGCCTCTTGATAGGCAGTCACTAGGGTTCTCCGTACCCTTGACGTGGAAAAAATAGCTGCTTGCTAGAATTTCATGCAATTGAGTTTACACGGTTGGCTACAGAGGTTTGCCACCAGTGAGGAAACGAATGAATCCAGTGTGCCGCTGTTGAGTCCAAAAATGCTAATACTGAGCGTATTAGGACATTAGACACGCATTTGACGAATTGAAGCACACTTGACTTAAATAATTCAATGAGCTGTTGAGCTGCTTCAAGAGCTTGAGTTTCGTTCATTGTAGAACTAAAGATATATTCATATAAATATCTTGAGTGGCTATTTCTCTAGCGATAGGATACTTATTACCTTCATCTTTCACTAATTCTTGAATAGTGCGTAAGGCTAAAGAAGGGCTACATCGTAACCCAAAGGCAACTCGATTATATGGGTATACCCTCAATGGGTTTTGAGATTCGAATCTATAAAAGTATTCGTTGGTAAGGACGGTCTTTCTCACGTATATGTATGCAAAGACACATCTGCCGTACATCAGCCGTAATGGCTATTGGGAATAATCGCATGTTCAACAAAACACAAAATAAATCTGTCTGAAGACTAGGTCCTGCGTGAAGCACGTCGTTCAAGGAGAAACCACTAGTCGTTTTCGAACTGGCGTCTAGAACGACTCTCAATTTAGTAGTAGCTTTATCTTCACGACAGATAGCATGGTGTGAGATATAGTACTCACTTGCCGAATGTTCAGTTTGCAAAGGCACCTCAGATAAGTAATTTTTATTGAAGTGTTCCCTTATTACTTCGTCGTACAGCAACTTTAATTTTGGCTGTGCTGCAATTTTCCTTTCTAGGATTAAATGTCTACGTTCAGCCACATAGAAAGAATCACCAAGATGGTAAGCGCTCGTTGTAAAAGGAAGAGCTACTTGATAACTTCCATCTTCCTTCCGTTTTACCGGAGCGTTATGAATTTCCTCAGCTTGTTTGTCTTCGGCATTAAGAATGACGCCTTTACCTGAGTCTTCAATTTCACAAGCATCTTGAACTAAATCTTTCTATGTCGTATGTTGAACAATATCCAACAGTTGAATTGAGAGATGTCGCAGAGGGAGCATCTCCCTAGAATTATGTATCCTAATGCTGTTTGCAGTGCATCAGGTAGTCCAGGATTATTTATTATTTTTTCCTGGCATCAGTAACTTGGCGAAGAGTTTAACGCCAATAAGAAGGTCTATTTGACCTGGGATACCCATGTCTCATCTGCCAGCGGCACGCTATCAAAACATATCCACTGATGGCAGATCCACGGGACATGTTGGCAATATAGAGGTAATTTCGTCTAATACGAGTGCCGTGATAGTATATCGCGACCCATCCTCAAATCTTGATCTGATAGTCAGACTGACAAAACCTTTAACAGGTTGACTTGCTCCACCAATACCCTTAACTGACGAAACAGAGCCGCGATTTGTAGATAAACCTAACAAGTGACTGCATTGAGAGGTTATTGTATTGTTTTTATGAGATCCAGGATCGAACAAGCATCTAATAACGATATCCTGACCGTTGCGACCGGCTACCAATACTTGCGCCGTCGCTAGTACTTCCGTTCTAGGCGAATTTGTACGACCCGTTGACATTACACATACGGGGGGGGAATCCTCACCCGAGTTGTTCGCCATATGAGTACTGTCTTTACGGGCATTCGTTCCTTTATCTGATTTGCGTACTGGTGCTGAGTTATTTGCATTATTAAAGTGCAGAAGCGTATGGTGGATGCCTTGGCATTTACGACAAGTGTTTTTAGATGGGCAACTTGATGATCTATGATTGCCATTGAGACAATTCGTACAATACTTATTGTCTTTTACGTACCGAAACCTTTCGGTAGGCGCGAGGTTTAAAAATGCATTACAGCTAAAAAGTTGCGTATGTTCACTACTCTGACACATAGAGCACGGAACTACCGTATGCTGGACTTGAGTGCTCACATACGCTCGCGGAGGTTTAGAAGGAAACGATTGGGATTTACCACCCCTTCCGCCGCCCCCGCTCGTGCTTGGAAAGTCACCGCTCGCCTTGTTCGATGTCCGATACAATATTTTAACTTGTGCTCGAACAAATCGAAGAACTCATCATACGTAGGCATGCGTTCGCTGTCTCTTATGGACATTTCAAAACACCTGGCGGTGTCTGCGTCCAGCAATTTAAGGCCTAGATGGATGAATATAAATTCACTTAGATTTTCAATTTTCAGCTGATTTAAAGCCGAAATTTTAGCTGCGAAATTATCAATTAACTTTTCTATATTCTCAGCCGAAGGACCTTGGACAGGTTTTATGGAAAATAGTTGATTTAAATACGAGGTGGCCAGCGCCCTCTCGTCATGGTATTTGGATATTAAAGATTCCCAAACTGCCCTATAATTTTCAGCTGCAGGAATAATACCTGCGCAAATAGATTTGGCCTTACCTGTCAAAATGGCCAAATAAGTAGTGAACTCTTTCCGAGTCAGTTAAGTTTGGGTTTTCGTGTATGACACGTTTGAAGGTTTCTAGAAAAAACGGAAAATTATGTATTTCCCCATCAAATGAGGGAAGTTCAATCTAGGAATCCTGATCGACTCTTCTTTAGGCACGACTGGTTTTCCGAAGGCTTTACTCGATTCGCCCGGTTTGCCTATTGCATCGAGTCTCGCTTGCATATTCTTGACCATACAGTAAAGGTCATCGAATGCATTTAATGGTTGATAATTGACGCTGTATTCAGAATCTAGCTCCAAATTTAATAAATTCGTCTCATCCATTAAAGAATAAAACTCGGATCTTAATGATTCAACCAACTGCCCTTGCGCTCGGAATTGCGTCATGACGGGGTGGATCCGTGAATATTTCGGCAACATATCAAATATATTTTGCATTTTCTGAAAACACCGATCCCGCTTGGCTTCAACCATTTTTTATTCGTCTAGCCGCCACAGTAGCCATTATGCTAATAATATATATTCCTTATAAGAAAACAAATCTATATTATTTCTCCGCTTATAACGCAAGGAAGTGTAATCATATAGGTTATATTACCTAATAATATATTCTAGGCGTCAAAGTACCTAGATATTTCGATACTTTATCCGTACCTATCATAAAATGTCTGCTAACAAACAAATAACTTATGTATTGCTAAACAGTCATGAAAGTATCTACCTATGTATACGTATAAATTTATTGACAGTCAGAAAATGCAATATACATGCCTATATTCAAACAAAGTATAACGAAAATTGACTTCAATAAAATAAGTATGTATTTCGATACATATGCCTCCAATTTAATAAGGCGAAAGTAGTAGGTAGGTACACGCAGCTTGTTGTATATGAGAGTAACAATTAATGTTTTATATGAAACGTCGTAATATTGTTTACATAAGGTAGACAACTAAATAAGTAGATATTCCCATAAATTACAAATATCTACTACAAAGAGTGTTATTAATAACATAAATGTTCCTAACAACGTCCTAACAATAATATATTATGTTAGTTGAACAAATGAGTAGCAGATATTTCAACAATTACAAATTTCTACTACAAAGTTCATTAGAAAATAAATAATTTATATTTCCTATTGTCTCTGATATCAATAATCATAAACGTTTTATTATTAGGTACTCTAGGTTAATATTTTACGGCAGTGAATCCAATGATATTTCATTTATAATAAGTAGTAGGTACATTACCTACCAGTTAAAGTAATAAATTTAACAATAACCGGCTTCACGCATGAGCGCACTAAACTACCTACGAAATAATATCGCACCTTGCGGAGTAAATTATTATAAATGAAATAATGCTTATTATTTTATTGAATATTTCAATAAATTAGAAACATTAATCTAAACCCTAATTATACACAATAAGGTAAATAATGAAAACACGGTTTGCAAATTACTCTTGAATCCGGTCGAATGGTCCAAAAAATGATTAGGCAATTTATATATGCCCGGGGATGATCGCGCAATCTTCCAACAGAAAGCCTCAGCGCTTTCACCGAAGGTCACTGGTTCAATGACTAAAGAAAATGAGAGATAATAAAGCAAATGTGTGCGTGGTCACCGGTCAAAGATATAACCAAATAGAGCACTCACCGGAACTGTCCTTCTGTAACAGGTATATAAATCGCCTCGCAGTCGCCGCCGCCGCTGGATTTTCACTACGAGCATATGGCACACACGGAACTGGAGGGGATCGCGATTGTTCTCAGATTCACTGCTTAGGATGATAAAAATGGAGCGGAGTTGAGGTTGTAAACAATACCAAACACTCGCGCTCGGTGGTCAATTTGTTACTAATTATTTTCGGTCGGCGCATGCGTGGTGCGCCGCCAATGGTGACAGGAACCAAAAAATCACGTTCCCGCCAAAGGCAAGCGTCTAATGGCCAAATCTATCAACCAAAAGACACACGACATATAAACAAAATAGAAAGAATATATCTAAAAACTTCCTATCAGAAAGTGGCGCAAACAAACAGATTACATTCAAATAACAAAAGAGAACAATACTCTCTATCTACGCATTTTTTACTAGAATGCATTCAATGGTGATTCTTGGTAGTAAATCACTAAGCACTAATTTAAATAAATATTTAATAGTTAAATAGCGTAACATATTAAAAACGAGTTATAAATAATTATCAAGTTCATCATTATGTATGTTACAAAATTAATTCTGCAGTTAGCAGTTCAATTGATGCATTAGATCCCATGCTCGATTCACGATAGTGTCAATAGATTTTTTTTTGTGTGTTTTTCACATTGATATTTTATAAATATCTGGTTCAGAATAAGACAGATGATCATATTGCGCTCATTAAATTAATGACCAAGATATACTGCACTTGGTGAATGAATTCAGTCCTATACATGGTGTTACAAAACTCGTTGTACAACCAAAAAACTGGTGAATCTACATCATATTTGCAGTTGAATGTGTAATATGACTTTTTAATCTGAGCTTGAAAATTTATTTTTTCCTTATAAAAGCTTTCATAAGTATAGCAGATTAAGAAAAATATCACAAATCTTAATAAAAACGGGTATTTTTTTAATTTCGTTTTCTTCGTGGGTAAATAAATAATATTTGCAAAAAAATTCGATTTTTTTTTTTAACTTCGTGCTCAATTATCTCGAAAACTATTGGTCAAATAAAAATAAAAAACCACAAAATCGACTTCAAATTGACGAAGATTCATTGATTTTCCGGTTGCACCTCGAGTTGTGTTACACCATGTATGTAGGTATCATTGGGTGCATGTAAAAAAAAAAGAGGATAAAAAGAGAAATTTAATGATCCATTACTCTGCAGATTTCTTCAGAACTACTGGAATTGTGTTGGCCGACAAGTGATGATTAAGCTTGGCAAATTAGCGATAATAATAATTATAAAACGCGTTAAATTTAGCTTACGCATTAATTTTCTGATGGTTTTATATTTAAATCCTGAAAATGTTACTTTCTGTGGCCTACAGTGTTTATACACAGGCCTGCCCTTATGTCTCCGGATATATTTGGATGTCTCGTGATCGCAGAGCTAACAGTTACTCGTACAGTGGGATCTACCCTGGATGGGGGAGTTAGTTAGGAATAATTAGAATGAGACATGCAGATATTCTCCATTATAAGGAGAATTTACTGCCGCCACTGTCGCTGTCGACTGTGCGAACCAATTAATTAAGAATGCAAATTATCGTCTGGTTAAGTTGTATTTTCTTTTTCTTATTACTTGTTCAGAAAGGAATCGCGAGATAACAAAACGAGGTGTTTCGGAATACTGTACTAATCTTTTAAGCAGAGTTTTGAAAATTGCTTTAAGGACGAAAAATTCCTTTTGACATTTTAGCGTTGCTACTGCACACATAATATTATAATGCTCAAAAGGAAAAAACACATATTTTACATTTTTTAAAACCTCATTTTTTTTACTCATTATCAGGATATAAAACTATGTTTTTGTCGATTCCCATTGTCAATATTCACCGTTCAAGATGTAAAAAACAGTTGACTTTTGTACTAAAAGTAACGATTTTTAGAAATTGCTTAATTAATGTCATCATTTACGTAGGTACATTTCGACGGTGAAAAAACTATTTGATTAACGTGCATATATATCCAACTTATAAGTAGAGCAATTTTAGTTTAAAAAATTAGAAATTCATTTCCGAACAAAGCTCTATTTATGTACGTTATTTAAATAGCTTTTCCACCGTCGATTTGTATCAGCTAAACCTTCATTCTATTGCATCGACATTAGATGTTAACAAATGACTTTATAAACCGTTTTAATTGTTTGTTTTTTTTTTTTATTTAAATAAAACATGAATAAAATAAGAGTGATAAAGGAAAACAAAATATAAACATCCCATCCATTTATTTTTATAAACTTTTTCCACGAAAAATCGTCCAAAAGAATAAAAATAATCATTCCTTTAATGAAACTCCGTCAGGCGTACCAATCGGCGCAGTGAATCGTGAAGAGGTTTTGACCAATTATTAAAAAATGAACATCGTCAAAGTCCAGGAGAAACAATAAAACATTTCTAATTTGTCTTTTCATTAGGCAATATTGTTGTGAAGTCGATTGAAAATGTGTTTCGATTCATAATAATTGAAATACATTATATATTTAGTCAGAAAACAAAATAAATACATACGTTATTATCACACGTTTTATGAACTAAATAACTTCTTTTAGGCAAAATATTTGAAAATAGTGCTGAAATCGAAATATAAATGGTAAAAGGGGAAAAAGATCGAGAAAGCCATGGCAAATTTAAGAAGGCGGCTGAATGTGACATGTGAAAGCTGAAGAAAAGCAGAAATGATCAGATGAAACAAGTTGTATGAATGTAGATAAATTGATGGCTATGTGCCATAATAAAGTGGTGTGGCATTCTATTCTCTCTACCTGTGAAATGTCGTAGTGGTTAGTCATTAAATTAAATTCAAAGTTTTTATGTGAAACGACCAATTTTTCTTAAAATTATAAATATATCGTTATTTTCCAAAAAACATGCATTATTATTAATTCATGTTCTTAATTTTATTTTTACAAGTTTGTTTTTTTCTCTCGGTTTTACGATATAATGAATTATATCGCGAGTTTTTTCAAACTTTTTCATTTATTCATGTTTGACTTCCTTTGTTTATTTAACGATATCATTACAGTCATATTAAAGTCTATTTTTTTAGATATATTCTTTTTTACTGCGGGGTTAATAGACATAATTCGTTTTAAGACCAGTTTTTTAAATGAAAAAAAATCTGCGGGTTAATATGAAATAAAATTTTAGACCATTTGATAAATGAAAAAAAAATCTGAAAACAAGGAAAAAGAATTTATTTTTACATATGTAGGTACCATCGCACATCTCTTCAATGTAAGAAAATACATTTACCTTTTGTAAATAATGATACTTTTAAATATTTTAAAGATCTATATTGGGTTATCTTAAATGTTATCTTGCAAATGTTTCGTACTATTTATAGACAATATACTACTACTACTCTTCCTTATCTGCACCCAATGGTGCATAGGGCACTGCATCGGTTTACCAACACCAAGTGCAGTGATTCTTAATCATTTTATTGCATGAAGGTAAGATGATCAGTCATACGTTTCAGTATCAGTCCCACACATGAAATATTAATATGAAAATCACACGTAAACAAATATTTAACGTTGACCCCCTTCGGTAAAATCAAACCCGCGAACTCAAATACGCTACGGTAGAAACAATCCAATACGCTACCACTATGCTACGAGGCGAACAATATATTACCATTAAATTTACGTTGAAAATTAAAAATCGATTGCCTTAAGAGGTTTATTTAACCACCTCAACATGCCAGGAGACCTAATTACAGAAGGGAACGACGCGCGACGTCACAAACACCCAGGCTTTGAGAAAAAATCACTTCTGATTTTTTTGTTCTCCACCGGGAATCAAACCCGAACCCTCCGTATCGTTAGTTCAGCATCTTAGCCATTATCTTTTTTAATAAATGTTTAATAGTCAAACTAAACTGGAGTGTGGGAATTATATATAAATAAAGTAAATCTTCTGCCATAAACTGAAAACTATTTTAAGAAGAAAGCTCATATTTTCCACTTTTTTAATATCAAACTAATATGTTTCAAATTGCATGTTTATGTTTACATTTAATAACTTAATAATTAATAACTGCTGCGTAAAAATAACGATTATAAGATTAATGAATATTTTTTTTAGTTTATGTGGTCTTTCGACAGTAACCCGAATTTTCTGTTCCTTGCTTTTAATGTTAATTTGTAGCCGAGGGTATTATGAAAAAATGGTAAAATGTAAGTTGCGGCATCTTACAAATAGCGAAGTCATAAGGAAAAGTGTTATAAAAGTCAGAAAACGGAAAACCGTTGTCTACTGCAGTCTCAAATGTTTACTATGTACATGAATAGTTTTATTTTGTTAGGTATGTCAATTTATTGATTATTATACTATGTAATGTTTTAGAACAAATTGCGTGTAGAACTGTTATTCTTTAAAAAAAATTTAAAAAACATTTTAGATGTTTTCATTATTAATTGTAAAATAAAAATTATTAAAAAGTAAATGTAAATTTTTATAAACTCCCATCTAGACTTCTTTATATATGTGCAAAATTGTATGAGTATAACTTTAGATATAAAAGAGCTATGGGCATTTGATCCAAAGCTAGCAGTCCTCTATTTTCCATAGTGCGCCACTTGCTGTCCTGGTAGACAGTTGATGGCAATCTTTCGAATGTATTCGGCGGAGCTTTGGATGTCGTATTGACACGAGCGAGAAACAAGAAAGTTGACTAGTGACAGGATTTCTTGAAAGCGTCTAGTGATGTTAACTATTTTAAGAAATTCATAGTTCACAGAACAGTTCGCTGCATTTTTGTAACTCATTGTAGAAATCAAGCTCAGTAAAAAAAAATTGTGTCTTTAAATCAAATATGTTTTATAATAACCATAGTATTTGTAGTCAAACTTTGGAAGACTCATTGGAAAAGGCAGTCGATCGCTTAGAACGGAGGCTGTTTGTAGAATGGAATAATGATGATTTAGGTTACATTTTTACCATAATTTCCAAACTCCATCAAATTTGCTACATCTTGGAAGTTGTATCGTATATTATAGTCGCGAGTGAATTAACTATTAGTTATTAGCGCGCAGAGTTGACGTATGGGCATGGCTAACTCTTCAACTTCCCAAGTTGGGCCAAGTTAGGAACTATGTAGCTAGTAAAACATAAACATAATTCATTCTCATAACCCCTGTTAGCGTCACTCCTGCGTCAGATGATGTTTAATGAAATTTCACACACGAAGTTCTCCAACTTTGACATTGCAAAACTGGCTGCTCTCAGGTTCTAAAAATAAATTCAATCAGGTTGCATTGTGAACATGATTACAAGAAGAACTTTGCGGTAGTTGATTTAATTAATAACTTAGATAATCATAAGCAGAATGCTGAGCTCTACGATATCTTTTAACCCTAGATCAGGATTGACTTTCTACCATCCGGAGGTCCTTGTAATCCACCGATTAAACTCTGAATTTATCAATGAGACTAAATTTAAAAAAAACGGAATAGGTAGATCTTGCAAAGTGTAAGGAAGAAGCAGCACGGGTAAACCATGAAATAAAATATTTTGTATTTTCTTTTAGTCTTTTTCTTTTCTTTTGTGTTTTGCATATTTTTGCTCTTTTTGTTTTAAACTTTAGTGTTTTTTTCCTTTTATGTACGCACGCAATGCATATATATTTATATAGGTGTTAAATAATAATGTCCTGACTTAATACAAGAAACTCATGTATATACACCGTGTCCCACGATGAGACCGCGAAACTCCAGAGGGTGATTATTCATGATATTCTGAGAAAAAAATCTTAATAAAGTTTTTCAAAAAACTCAATTCTAATTTCTTAAAAAAAATATTAAAATATGAAATAAAAAATTTACGCGTGTAATACCGTCAATTTTTGAACTGGCTCACACCACGTGACCTGCACCAATAAGCGCGAAGAAATCACATATTTTTTGAAACACTAAAGATTCAGATATGATTTTCGAATTTTGAATGTCCGTACAAGGCGTACCAGAGCGGACCCCCACTCCTCTCCGCCCACCGCCACCCCGCCGCCGCTAGCACTTCAAACAGAAGCCAGTATTACACTCGTCGCTTTTTATGAATACTTTTTTAAAATTAATTATTGGAAATGCCCGGATCAAAAAATTTTATAAGGATTTCTTTCTCAGAATACCATGAACAATCACCCTCCGGAGTTTCGCGGTCTCATCGTGGGACACGGTGTATATATATATCCTCCGCCTAACCACGAGTTCTTCTCTTTTCGGTGGAGTAAGATTAGTATAATATATATCATGTTGTATAATTCTCTTATTGTAAACTGTTATAAAATGTATTATGTGCTTATTTTTTATAAAAATAAAGCTATTTAAATTTTTAAAAAAAATATACACAAATGTGTAATATATTTTTTCTTTTACCAAACCTTGAAGTGGTCAATGCAAGCCTCTTCTTCTCTAACATTATTACTTTTCAATCGAGTATTTTGAGCTTTTGTGAGTTGCAAGAAATCACATCCAATATTGGAGCACTGACACAACTTAGAAAATATAAAGTCTTTATTATTTAAATAATCGATGGTAGATACGTTGGACAGAGAGGAAAAATGAGGAGAAAGTAAAATTATGTTGCATATTACAACATTATATCAAACCGATTTATTGTTACGGTACTTCGTTATATTTGTGTATTTGAAAAAAAAATGTGGAAAAAACAGAGCTTATGCAGTTCTTGAAATAAAATAAAATGGTTGAGTTCGAAATTATGTTTATTGGATCAAAGCAACCAGGAGGCGATAAACACATAAAAATAAACTGAGTTAAATAGGAATGCTTTTTAAATGAAATATTCAGATAATCTCTTCGTATTAAATTCAACCCTTGGGGAAATGCGGACTTTATATTCCAGAGAGTCAGGTTATTTATCACTTGTCCCGAGCGATGTCAGCACCGGAGCTGAATGGTGAAATAATTATTCTATTTTACTTTTATTTTTCCCGACTTAGCGCGAAAAATAAGGCGGGAGAAAAAAACACAACAATGTATATAGACGCATTAGACCGACGCTCTATTCCGGGAAAGTTAGGAGTAAAGATAAATTGAAAGCAATTACATGAAATAAATGGGACGCCCTCGAATGGGGCGAGATGGGGGGGTTGCGGGATCATTTACATTCGAAATAAGATCACCCGTAGATAGCGGATAGAACGCGTGCGGTGTTAGTGCGTTCGGCCGCATTTGTCTAACGTCGGCTTCGGCGTCGGTAACGGTGTCGGTAGCATTTCCGTTGACGTGAAATACAAATATCTAGTTAGCGTCGGTAGATAGCTAACACTAATTAACCTGCGCACGGTGAAACAGTAATGCTCAATTTGGCTGAAGAATGCTTATTAGTCATCAATTCGCTGCATAGACGATCATAGTACGTCTCTCTCTCTCTCTCCCAAATCCATGTGTGTTGTACGGTTATTATTAGGAATAAAGATTGTTCTAGGTATACATAACATGTTTTTTAATCCGCCTCATAGTGCAACGCATCTAACGCGTTGGGCATTGATGCAACCATGCAAAAAGTCGTGGGTTTGATTTCCGACGACGTCAAAATGAAATTTAAATGTTTAATATTAAATATTTCAGATGTGATAAATTGGACCATCTTAAGTTTAAGACCATCTTGTCTTCATGTAAAGAATGGAGTTTAATAAATGCTATACCTAGTCATTCTTTATCTAAGGGTGATTGATACCTATGCACTATGCATATAATATTGTATTTTTTTCATAATAAGCTCGTAATTATTTTAATTGTATTTTTGTTAGAAGTATAATTTTTTTTCAAATAATGATTTTTTCGTGAAAAAAATAGTGTGCAACTTTTAAAGTACTACCTACGGACAGTGCACTGAAAAGACTTGTCAGCAAGACCTCTTTGTTGCTAAAGGAAAATGGTCGTTAAAAGTTGTGCTGAGCAAGGAACATCGATCCGAGAGACGCGAAGTGGATTATCGCCATTAAACTGGATAGGTTAACTAAAATAATAAAATAACAAAATTCCTTTTATATACTTCAAAACAAAGCATAAATATTTATTTAATATATTGTTTGGTTGTAGTTTTTTATAGTTTTTGTTAATTCTTTTCCTTGGGATTAAATTGTATTTGGTTTTTAGTACATATTAGTAACCATCATTAATGGCTAAACGCTGACGAAATTATGCGGATTTCCCGATTATGTGAGAACTGAAAAAACACAAGTGATTTTTAAAGCCTTGTTCATGACGAGATCATATTGGGCCTCCTAGCCTGTTGAATGATTACAAAAAACCTAAAAAAAATTACCTAAAAAAAAAAAAAAAAAAAAATTTTTTCACTATTAATAATAATAAATGTGCGAAATCGTGTATTTCCCATATGTAATAGTGAAAAAACACAATGGGTATATTTTCATGACGAGATATGTTCTGAATTGAAATGATTATATGCCTACTGGTAGTCAAATTTTGTTTGGTGTTTTTCACTAAAAACCCGTTTTCTGCATAGATTTTCTAACAACAACTATTATGAATATGTTGTAAATGAAGAGATTTGAGATTCACACTGTCGAATCTTAAAGGGCGATTTTGAAGCTTTTTAAACATGTATTACATCATATTTTCAGGTATGAAAAAAAAAACAAATTCAAAAAACCCCATTTAACACTGTTAAGGTAAAATTTTTTTTTTTTACTTCTTAAGGCTATGTATTTAGTTTAATACAATACAACACATTTGGTTCAACCGATTACCGCATACGTTTACCGTCGTTTTTTTTCGACATTTTTTTTAACAATACTACGAGTACGCCCACATTTTTTGAGTGTTTGGTGTTTTTTAAAAACCTCTCTTTCTGCATTTCTTTCGTGAATAACCACTAGTTTTTGTATGCATGTAAAGGGAAAAGGTCCGGAGCCTTACACTTGAGATGGTCGATATTAAAGGCAATTGACTTCATCGTGCAAGCTGTACATAAAGCTGCACCTGAAGACACAGTAAAGATGATTTTTGTGGCTAGTATTCCTTTGTCCGCCCCAATAGTGCATAGGGCACTGCATTGGTACACCAAGTGCATTTTGAATCTTGATCATTTTATTATTTGAAGGTCTCCGTAAATCTGGCACTCAATTTTTCATTATCAGTCGTGATCACACCAGTATTGGACTTATATGAAAATCACATGTAAATAAATATTTAATGTTTTTTCGATTTTTGAATTTTTTTTATTTCATCAAAAAAATCTTTTAAAACTGCACATGAAAACACAGGAGTTAAAAGTGTCTACTTTCCTTTGTCCGCCCCCAATGGCGCATAGGGCACGGTATTGGTACACAATTTTTATCTTAATATTTTACATTCAAAAGACGAATAGGAAAGATCATTCAAAATTAACATTTTCAATCTTAATCCTAATCACACATAAATATCATTAAAAAACATATTTAAATACAGATCTTTGTGGGGTCTACTATGTGGAATTTTTTTTAATCCTTATTCCCTAGTGGAAGGGAAAAAAATCGGGTATCAAAGCATTTACATGGCCTCTAACCTGTCATTAGCTAGGCCAAGCATAATCCAAACCAACCATAGATTGGCATCATGGAGGCCTCCGTAGCGTAATGGCTAAGACGCTGGACTCGCGATACGGAGGTTCCGGGCTCGATTTCCAGTGAGAACACAAAAATTAAAAGTGATTTTTCTCGAGCCTGGGTGTTTGTGACGTTGTTCCTCTCTATAATTAGGGCCCCCTGGCCTGTTGAGGTGGTTAAATAAATAAAAAATAAAAAAGTGAAAAAACAATTTTAGCACAATTTTACTGTTGGTCTGTGACAAAAAATCACATAATTCCAATTCACCCTCTTGGTGACTCCGGCAGTAGGTAGTAGGTAGTTCGGTATTATGTGTTTATAGCAGGCGGTGGGGGCAGCTATTGGGGCTAAACACTCACTCAAGCGCCCTTATCGCTGGACTAACCGCCCGATTAATCAAACAATACGAACATGACTGGTCGACTCGTTCCAAGCTCGATACGCCGCCGCCGCCGCCGATATCGCCAGATTACTTTAAATGTTTTGACCAAATTGAACATTATTAAATCGTATTCAAATTTATTCGATTACACATTCAATAACAAAATATACAAACAAAAAATGTCACTTTTACTTTATTCGATCATTTTATTTACATTTTATTAGATGATCAGTCTAATGTTCCTGTGCCAGTCCAAGGCGTCATACATGAAATAGTAATATAGTTAACTGAATTTTTGATCAATATTCACGTCGACCCCCTACGGGGATTGAACCAGCGCCAGCGCAGCGAACTCATGCACTAACGAGCTAACCACTTCACCACGAGGCAGATCATTGATGAATTATGGTATAATAAGTAATAGATGTTTTTAAGCGCAAGCTGCTTATATGATTAGCTTGTAAATTTTAAACTTTATTTTTGAACATGTAAAAAGCACGAAGTGCCGTCTGTTAAAACTTTTTTTTTTTAAATCTCCTTACCAACTATCAATTATTGGTGGATCTTGTTGTTTAATGACTATTATAAGACTCGAGATTATTTGTACACTATGGAGTATGGGGGACCCATCTTCAATTTTACGTAAAATCAACATTCGAAAATAATTTATTATTTATTATTCTCAAGTTTTATTGTATGTTTTTACGTGTCAACATAATATAAATAAGGGTAGTCTTCTCTGAGACAGTGTCAATATGCCAAAAAATAAAGAAGATATTGTTAAAAATATGCTACTTAGTATTTACATAACACTATATTTTGAGATATAATATATATAAAATAAAATAATACTTTAGAGTCGTAATAAACAAAATAGTATTAGGAATAAAAAGATGAAAAGATTAATCTTCCAAATTCAAAGAAATAAAAATTTAAACAGCTTCGTAGAAAATCAAAAGGTAATTCAACGTATTAATTTTTATGACACTTTGAACAACACAAATCTTAAGCCTTAGAATATTATAATATTTAATCACCACATTTAATAAGCTGTTTTCTATGAAATGGTTAATAAACTTTAATACCACAGCGATAAGGGAACATTATCGCGGCTATATTTTTCGATAAGAATTCTTTTCGATAGGAATAACGTCATACGCGATGCAGGGAAAGTGCATTATTATACCAGGTAACGGCTTTAGGGGCTGTAACGATAATTCCTTACTCGTTACCATATTTGTTTTTGAACACCTCAAATGTGTTTTTATGAAAGGTATCTAGAAGTGTCTATTTATAGTTTTTTAAGAGTAACGCAGCACTTTGGCTGTTTGGTATGCATCAAATAGAGGCAAGTAGGTAGGTACTTACAAAGTTCCTTCCTACGAATTTTCTATAATATATTTTTAAAAACAGAACAATAAATTGAACTTTTGTTTTTTTCGTTTCTCAGTGAAGTTTAGTTAAGTGATTAGTACAAAATTCTAATTGTGAAAAACCGGTACCGAGTAAAACCGCCTATTTTCGTAATATTCCCGCTCCTTATAATATATTATTTATTATTATCATAATATATATTACATACAACATATTTATACACATTGTGCGCCGCCGCTTTCCTTCTGTGAACCCAGGAGTCTTGTAGACCAAAAAATTTAGCTTTAGTGCTTCAAGACGTCAATACAATATCGGAGGGGAAACAAGGTATTTCATGATTATATTTTATTTTATTTGTTTTATTTTTATTTTTACGGTCCTTCGAGAAATCCCGCACCAACACCTCACCGAGCAATCTTTTAATATAAATAAAGACCTTGCTAAGAACACAGCCAAATGCAAATCTTTTTAGATATTTGGCAAACAATTTTTAAATTTCATTGAAATTCTACGAAAAGCGTAATAGTTTCACCCAGTAGTACGGCATCAAAATATTAATGGTTTACCGTGCTTACCTTATCTATGTCTTTTTTTGCATCGAATACTTATATGCTTATAAATAAATATATCCAAATTCTTCCACAGTTTCGCCAAGTTTAGAAAAATTATCATCAATAACGAGACAGCCTTTTAGAATCGTAAAAACTCAAAATTAAGGTTCGTAGGTTAACACGGCCTTCAGAATACAGACGTTATTCTGGGTTACAATGCCGCGTTAGTGGACTATGTGTTGCCGACGCGACGTTCCGGAGTGCAAAAGCCCACAAACGCGGCATAATAACCCAGGAATACATTATATGTAAAACTCAATATACTTTTCTTAGGCAAAGACCGTTGATACTTACGGCTACAGGAAATCTATGATATTTGCACATATTTTAATTTGTGAATATTATTTTCAATAAAGCCTAAGCGGCTTGTGCTTGAAAATAGGAATCAAGTCGTGGCGAAGTGGGGATTCGATCCGGGGATCTCTAGACTCAGAGACGGTGACGCTACCATTGGGACACCACCCATTCTTAAGTTATTGAAAGCATTGTTTAATGTCAAGCAACAATAAAAATGAAAATAACATGGAAATTGACCCAGTATGCGCAACAGTAAAATACTTTTAACTTAAGCAAATTGCCCTGAAAGCAGCATTTCTTAAAATGAAAAAATACATCGCATGTTTTCGGGTACCGACGTGATTGCATGTCAGTACAAAAGGTGAAAAATCAATTGTTTAGTGGCGTAAGGTAATAAATGTTTAATGCCGAAGGGTAATACATATTTTACACTGCTTGTCATGAAATCATTTTTGTATAAAGTTATTACGAAATAACAAATCACAATGAAGCGAGTGGCTTTTCGCGTTGGGCCATGTATGTTCTATGTCACGCTAGCAAATAATATAAGCTTTGCTTTGTTAATATTTCACGAATCAATTCGTAAATCAGATAGTGCGAAACACAATTTATTATGTAATCTTTACAGTTACAGTTTCCTTAAAAACTTGATTTTATTTTGATTGATAACATTTATAAGTGCTTATGACCGCTCGTTAACCAAAGAAATATTATTTTTATTAAAATTTATAGCAACTTTTTGGTCTACAACTAATAAAAACGTATATGGCGCAAGTACCTACTTTAATAGCGATGCTGATGGGTTCACAATATTTCTCAAAAACAAAAAGATTTCCTCAAAAAAATCTCATATTTTCAATTGTATCGTAATAATTTTTCACCCCTGCCATTGGTCGTGAGTAGGTGCCAAAAAATTAAATTCACTTCACATTTTAGAGCTATAATTATTTATAAGTTAGCTAAAAGCAAGCAGTAGGTACCAATTCGTATTTTCTCTATGTTCGATGTCTCGAAAATATTAATAAGAGATATTTTTCGTTTAAATGGGAGAGTTTGTACACAAGAAAAATTGGCGCCCATGAAAGCAAAAGTACTGTTTTCTGGTATACTAGGTCGTTTTAAATATATTAATAAGTATGATATCACTAAAGTAACAAAAAAAAGCCATTGGTTTAAGGGAAAAGTGTATTTTTTTCTCAGTTAATCGTAGTACTTCAAGTTTTATTCGTCTCTATAACTCCATTTTTGGCGAATATCCAAAACGATGTCATAAACATCGTACTGTATTCCGAAAATCACTTACCAAATTAGATGCTCTTCACTCAACCAAATACTGAAGTGTGGAGTTTTTTTAAGATAAATCCAGATTGTGGCAGAATGAGAGCGTAGCGCAGAAATAGGAGAGGAAGTTTAAGTGTTCTAAAAGGATAAAAGATTCTAGAAAAAGAAATGTAAATTTAAAAGATTCGGAAGAACTATGAAAGCAGAAATTTTCATATTGCCAACATTTTGACCTACATAAAGGAATTTATTTTGATTCTGGGTAACAAAATAACGTCGTTTTATTCATTAAAATTTAACGTTCTAAATGATTAATCGTTTTAATTTAATAATTATCGATTTGTAACAAAATAATGTTCACGTTAAAAATGGGTTATTTATTTAATAAATTGTTTTAAAAAAGTGATACCTTTCTTTACAGAGACAAAGAATTTTGAGAAAATTCTTCATTGGTGAAATTCAGTGTTTGCTTATGAGGATTTTTATACTCTCAACGTGTTTTTTGTCTCATAACAGTTACCTACCTTTGAATTTGAAATAAAATGTGGTATTAACAATGGTAAACCATAGGTAATAATATAAAAACGTTAATAAAACGATGTGATAATTTTTTATTACGAATCTTCTTCAAATTAGAAAGAAATAATTGGTATTATTTATACAGACTGGCAAATATTTAAATACAAGAAGTAAGGATCGAATTGACGAAAATTTTCCACATTGCAAATTTTGCCGGAGAAATCTTGATTTTATTTCGTCCCATTAAACACAGAGTTGATTTGATTGGAAAAGTCTCGCTCGTTTGTACAGAGATTTGAATAGCTCTGATTTAATTTGCGAATAGAACATTTCCCCACCCCTAAAGGCACAAGATGCCAGTCTCAGTAATAAAACTAAATCTGCTTATATCAATCTTTACTGGTCCCCTATCTGCTGTTGGTAAGGCAGAGAAAAATAATAAATGTGAAAAAACAATCAAATTGATTAACTTTCTTTACCATAATTGCAAAAACATTTTCATATAACATCGCACTAATAATAAAGTTTTTTTAGTTGTAGTAATTAATACTTACTGCTATTCAATTTCAAAAGGATTTGAATTAGAAAAGGCTCAAAATTTATAGAGCTATTATTGTTATTTGACTAGAGGCAAAATATACAGTAGCCAGAAATTATTATTTGAGTAAAAGACAAAAAAAAATTCTTTTACACTTTCCCTTAATAAGTTTATACAGAAACAGTAAAATGATGAAATAATCATTGATATTTTTACTGCTACACATTCAAACAAAAATAGTTTTGAAAAAAATTGTCTCATTTGTTTTAAAAAAATCGAATTAATTTTTTTTAAGTATTCGTGTAGATATTTTGCTGACATGACATGACAGCTGTTTTGCCGAATCAGGGAACCAAAATAAAAACGATTCCGGTTTTTTTGAGTTGAATTTTTTTTAAACTAACTAACTAACCATCACGCCATTTCCCCGAAGGGGTAGGCAGAGAACGCCACACCACTCTGTCCTGGCATACTTCTCTTGCTTTCTCCACATTCATACATCTTCTTTTGCACGCACGTCGATTATTACGACTTTAACACTATAGATATTCCAACTTCTAATTTAACGGTTTTGTTTTTTTTTGCGTTCGCATTACTACAAACAAAATTTTTATAACTTACAGTATTTTACATTTATACTGTTTTACTATATTTATACATGTACACACATACATAGAATACTGGACAAAAGTACTGCATGCAAGTTAATACGGACCATTGATTGTATTACTGCGAAACACAATAAATTAGAGTGAAAATAAGAAAATTTGGCAATGGCTAGATTTGGCAACGAAACTGTTCCATTTATACAGCGTATTTTTATTTCATTGTTCTATTTTATAAGATCCGTTTTATGTCCGTCAGATAAAAGAAACGATAGTATAGGGAATCCCTTAAATCAGGGATTCTTAACCCATGACATACTTTTGAATAATTTCATTAATCTCTTATGAGTCTAGTCGATAAAATTTTTCAATATAACTATGTTTGTATGTAGTAGATTGTATTAATTTCACTTTGGAGATAATGTTACCCGTAAAAACAATGACATTTAATTATCCCCGACTTATCGCAGGGAGTGAGATCGGGCGAGCGAGATTCCCGTACTCCCGATCTCACACCTTGCGGCTTCTTATGGGGTTACTACTACTACTACTACTACTTTCCTTATACCTACCCAATAGTGCATACGGCACTGCATTGGTACACCAAGTGCAGTGTATCTTGATCTTTGTTTTACACGAAGGTAAGATGATTAGTCTCACGTGTCAGTACCAGTCCAAGGTATCAAACATGAAGTATTGATTTGAAAACCACATGTAAATAAATTTTTCACGTTGACTCCCTACGGGAATCGAACCCGCGACCTCATGGACGGTAGCCAAACGCGCTACCACTATGCTACGAGGTGGGATGGGGTTATCTGAAGTCAAAAGTTAATTTCAACGGTCAAAAACCTTTCACAATTTATTACATCACGTAAAATTAAATTGTGGCGCCCATTACAAATGTGGTCACTCAATTTCCACTATCTTGTACTTATTAATAAACTAGAAATCCTTGAAAAAATGGTAATAGAACTTCTGATTTCTTCATCAAAGTAAACAGAAGTATAATTATTTTCTGTTCTGGAATTGTATCCATCAACAAATTTATGTTATTGTTGAGCCTTTTTGAAAAAAAAAAAACTTAAAAAAATGTTTGAGTTTAGATAATACTAATAAGACAGATAAGATTTTGTTTCGATGGGTTATACACCGTGTAACAAAACTCGATGTACAAACGGGAAACCAGTCATATTTAAAGTAGATTTTTTCTAATTATTTTTTTTATTTGACCAATATTTTTTTATTTATTTATTTGGGTTTTTTACAGCTTTAACAATGCAATATACAATAACAAGAAATAAATCTGCAGCCAATTACAAAAATCCACCGATAATGTTATTCTTATTATGATAATTAGTGATGATTTTTATTTTTTATATATATTTTTTTAAATTTTTATTATTAATATAGTTTTCGAGAAAATTGAGTAAGAAGTAGATTTTTTCTTCGAGGAATATAATTTGTTTACTCAAATTAATTCTAGGCGTAAAGAAAACAAAAGCAAGACCGAATTTTAATAGGAATTTGTGCAATTTGACTTAATGTAAGGTACTTTCTAAAGCTTTTACAAGAAAAAAAAAGTTTTTTTAAAGCTCAGATTTAAAAGCCATATTACACATTCAACTGTAATATGATGTAGATTCACCAGTTTTCAAGTTGTACTATGAGTTTCGTTACTCCATGTATGTAAGCGCATAGAAAAATTTTGGGTAAGACAATAATTTACAATGAAACCAAACTTGTAATCTTCTGAAAATTGGATAAACTCTGAAAATATGCATGGTTTCATATTACGTGGTCGACCAAACTCTACGACTATACCTTAATTTTTTTTAAATGATTAGAGTGTTTGGTCGTTTTATTAGTCACCGCCACAGTTAAACGAAACTTCCTTTACTTACTGGAAAATGCTAGCTTTAGAAGATCCTTGCAGCATAACGTCGGATCAGGAACTGGCGGCTGTTAGCTAGGCTTGGAGGGAGTTTGTGAAATCCGTATATGCTCCACAACCCTACAAACACTTTTTACAACTTGTTATCTGTTTCACCCCTCTACCTCGTAAATTCCACGTGTCCTGGCTTTAAGGTCTGGCGCGCACTGCGATTTTTTCTCGCGCGATAGTTTACCCGCAAGAATGTAACACATGGGTTTTGATAGGAGCGCTTGCACTAGCGGGAAAACTATCGCGCCGGGTAAAAAATCGTAACCTGCAACATTTTGGGAGCGGGACGATTCCCGCAAAAAAAAGTAACATAATATGAGCTTGTATCGGGGTGCGCGAACTGCGGGAAAACTTTCGCAGCGGGCCATTGTTATTCCAGCCATCCCAGATGTTCATAATGTTTGTTCTAAGTCGGTCTCATTATGCTTTTCACTTGTAAGGCCTGGCCATTGCTAATTATTGTTCTGTGAAAGATGCATAAACACAATCTGTGTATGCAACAGGGAATCATGTTATCATCCATGAAAATGGATCTCGGGATCCATTTTCGTCTGATGTAAAAAGCTATTTTTACCCGCAGTGCGCTCGGGGCAATACTCTCCCTCAAACGGGAGTTCGCCCGCGCGGGGAAACTATCGCCGATTGATCGCCAGGCCTTAAGCTGTTTAAAGGCACGGCGCTCGTCCAAAACTCGCCTGCTTTTTTTCAATGTGATTTTTTAAAATGTATATGTCTTTCTTAATGCATACCTATTTATAAAAAAAAAGTAAGGACTGTTCTTTGGATTCAATAAAAAACAGTTAATTTAATAATTGGTATTTATTGGTGTGTAAATTCACAAGTAATATTATTTAATGCATAAAATGTTTAATTTTATTTCCAGCCTCACTTTTATGTTTAATTACATAATAGTTATGTAATTTTACAACAAAATATAAAAAAAAATATTACACGCCTCTTTGCGTACGAGTATCATCAACTTTTATAAACTATTAGAAGAAATATTAAAACTTAAGTAATGCAGAATATTTTTAAATTAACGAGAATTTTCAAAAAATTACCTGTATTCAACATAACGTTTTCTTATCATTATACAAAATAAAAACATTGATTTAGGGTTTTAGTTATTAATATAATTTAACGTAAAATATTTGGTAAAAGGACTTACATACAGATTAAATAATTACAACAAGTTATTCTAATACAAGACTGATAAAAAATCTCTTTAATCTACATTACAGAAATTACTATATCCGGTAAGGGATTACCAGTATATCAACATGAAGATTGTAGATACAGGTCGTCGTGAGGTCGATACAAGCGTTTTTCGATATTATATCGACAAAATCGACGTTGTCGTTACGAGGTCGATGGACGCTTGGATCAACTTCATACAGATCTGTATGTAAAAACTCGTATTCATATATTATATTGGTGATTCTAGCCAACTAGTAAAAGAAATAAGTACTTGCATTTTCATAGCAGCAATAAATTCTTTATATTTTGTATTATTAGAGAATTAACCAGTACTTTTGTTTTACAATATTTTAATTCAAGTCGTACAGAAAAGATTGACTATCCATAAAAAAGAGTAATAATGTCATATAAAGTAAACATTATAATATATAATTACATAAAGTAAATGTTATAGTTATTTAAAGTATGTAACGTAAAGCAAAGAAATTTAAATTAAATATTGAATACGCAATATTTCCAGTTTGCTATATTATGTAACACAATAAGATTATTTCATATCAATACATTATTTGTAAATTTATTTTGTGTATGTGTTATTAATCTAATAAAAGTCACTGTTATATTTATCGACTTTAAAAAGTTTATTCATTTTTATAATTAATATTACATGAATGTGACCGTACATTGTATGTACGAGTATGTATAAGATAATATACTATTTGTAAATGTATTTTAAGAAAAGAAGAACACACAACTAAGTTCGTTGTTACACAAACACACGAGAATTATTATGAAGGTTAAATTAATATTAATTTTTTTTTTTTTCGAAATGTTTGTGCCATTTTGAAATTTAAATCATTTTTGGATTCAAAAAAATAAAAATTAAAATTTCTGCACAATTTTTTTTTATAAACAACATTTTGATT
>JAGVSP010000759.1:0-58895 GCA_022494985.1 Micrasema minimum
AATCATAAGTGGAATCAATTCATTCTTTACTGCATATGCATTTGTAATGAGTTCTGAATAGATTCTCCTGGAACCAATTCTATTTTTCACAACTGGGCAGGCGCACACACATACATTACAAACTTACTACATGCATGCGCACAACGCTTGGTAGACAAGAGTGTGGACGCTACGAAGCACCGCACAAAGAGAAGACTCAGATAATAGGAAACGCTATACAACTGTGTTCTATCTCATTCTCTCGCAGGCTAAATCTATATGTTTGTCTCTTTTTAGTGTCGCTTTTTCGTTTCATAGAGTTTCAAATCACTCCCAACGATTCTAAAGAAGTTTTCACTTCAAAAATCATACAATGTTTTCTGAATCTGCATTTTAGCAATATTATTATACATTTTGGTTAATGACTTACAGTAACGTTTTCAAAATTCCCGCCTACCTTTAATTATTCTTTAGCTATAACAATCCAAGATTAAAATATAGTCCAAGAGAGGGATTAACTATGGACAAGGATCGTAAGTATGGTTACAAAATTTCGCTCCAAACCTCCCTAAAGAATTTATTCTTGGGGTGAAGTATAAACTCGATTGAGTTGGGACCAGATAAATATTCATAGGTTCCCTCATACATAAAGGGTAGCACTATTAGTGAGTAATACGATTAGAATTATTATAATACAATTATTAGCGTCCATTTTTAGGCTGAGGGAGAAACCTTTGATTATATTATTACCTTTAGGGCCCCAAGGGAACCTACGCCCACGCAACTTAATCCGGGAAATAATTAATTATTCAAAAACTAACAGTTTTCCGGTTATTTTTCTACTTTTCTCGTCAATTTGATGGTTGATTTTATAATCATATTTTAAAGATAATATAATAATATAATTATAATTATAACAAACGACAAAATTTTATTTTAAATGAATATATTATGTCATATCTTAGTGTCTTAACATTTAAATATATTAAATTTTAAAAAAAAAAAATCTTTACGAAAGTGTAGATGTATAATATAATTTTTGCAACCAGTAAGAATTATAAAAATATTTTCAATTAAATCCGTTTCAATATAATTTATCTAAACATTGTGTAGATTGGTTATTAACGATCTGTAAATATTGTTAATAATGGTAATTAAAACATGAAATTCTCAAAATAATCAAGGAAAGTAAACAAAATGAAATTTTGCGATCCTTCAAAATAATAAACAACCTACTGATGTAATATTTTATGAAGCTATTTTGCGGTATTTGGTTTTAATAGATTGTGTATTATTTGTTTTTTACCCCAAATAAGATTTGTATTTTCTAATTTCTTCTTCAGGCATTGAATGCAATATTGTTTCTTGGTAAAAAAATAACTGGAATTGAACAAACACAAAATGATTTCATTTATTATGAAAGCGATATCTGAATAGAGATCTTTAATATAATTTATAAGGTGAAGTGCCACAGATAAATTGGCTGCGGATAAAGAAAAGTAGCAGTAGTTGTATTTATTTTATATTCGTTCAACATTTATATATTTTATAAAAGAATCATTACGTAATAGAGTATTTTGAACCAACCAACGCGTTGGTTTGCGACGGTTTATTATTTTTATTTGTTTTAATTTTTGCGCTGGAATGCAGCAACATTTTCCATGTGTTAAATATCGATACATATTTAAAGATTAAAAGATAAATAACGTGATGTTAGTTTAGGGAATAAACTGTAAACATCGGAGATTCATGTGAGGATACAGCTATTTGTGGAAGGCTAGAGAAACAGAGGAAAGGCGGGAAAAGTAGGAAAAGGCGGGAGAAATATGAAAAAGGCTATAGAAATAGAAAAAAAGTTGAGAGTAACATGAAGCAGGTTAACAACGAGTGGGATTCATCCATTTTAAAAACAAATAAGACCTAAATCCTTGGTTAGACAGTTGGTAGAGTTTTATAAATAAAAAAGTGATTTTTGTTCGAAAAGTGGTTTTAGAGTGCGTTATTTTTGTATGATTAAGTAGGTACGTCTTAACTTAGTAAACAAATATAATATTCAGGATAAATCCTAAAAAGGTAATATTAGATAATATGTTATAATTCATTGTCGTTAGCCCTCCAGTAATGAAGTACAATTTTACTATTAATATTCAAAGTACCTACTGAATTCGAATTTTAATATTTTGTTACTAAAAATATGTATAAAACCACTCACCGAATTTTCTATGTCTACCGGTTTCGAGGCGTAACCCGTCTCTTCGTCAGGACAAAAACAACTTAACAGATTCACAAAAATAAAAAAAATCGACATGCATACTTGCTTAGCTTAGGGAAGCATGTGTCTAATCTGCATGTCGATTTTTTATTTTTGTAAATCTGCTATGGTGAAGATGTGTAGTGGTATTTGCATGTCGGTTTAGTTATATTTGTCGAAGAGACGGGTTACGTCTTGAAACCGGTAGACATAGAAAAGTCGGTGAGTGATTTTTATACAAATTTTTATTAGCTAATATTAGTACCATTTTTTAAATCATATTTAGGGGCCGATATTTTAAAACCTTATGCCACGTGTATCTAAATGTAAACTTCATGCTCTCGTATCTTGCTGCTACTGTAGTTTAAGCTAAATATCTTTTGTGTACGTCGTAGAATTGTGTTTAGTCTATGTAGCTAAGTACATAAATAAACACTTTAAAAGGATGAGCTGTTAACATTTTGATTGTAATACTAACTTGCTTAAATTATTTTTTGCTCAAACAATGTTTTAATTATTTCTAGGATTTAAAGCCCATTCTTTTATTTGTGTTAAACATTGGTATTGTTAAAAATAAAAACCATTAATTTATTTATTAGGATACTGAAAAACTTTCAATACGCTAAGTTTAGCTATTTTCAGCTAATAAAACAAAATGTTCCATTTAGATCTAAAGTTTCCCCAAGTCTTGTGGAGTTCCGATATGATCAACAAGTAGCGACAAGTTTACTAAGGACCGCACTGATAATGGTTTAGCGGTTTTACTTGAGGAAACGACACAGTTATTTGAAATGAAGAACTGAAAAACATACAAAGTAAAAATGCTAAATTATACTAATACATAATGCGTTATTGTATAATGCTTAATTGTATTTTGTGACTTTTTGTCTTTATTATTTATTTATTTATTCATTCTTAAAATAGTACATACCTAACTTTTACGTATATCCTAATATTAACAATTATTAGTTTGTACAAATGTATAGCAAAACCTTTAACATAATTATCTAATATTCATTGATTAAACACATATTTTCTTAATTTACACTTAAATAAAAACACACTTTTTTTCTTTTTTATACCTTCTGGAATTCCATGATTTTGTTGAGTACGAAATTATCTTTAGTATGTACATATCTAGCGTATTAGACAGGGTATGCAATGCAGCCCAATTATTATGAACAAACTCGCGTAGAAGATTTATCATCGTTGATTAAAGTGACATTTATTTGGTAGAATCATGGCGTTA
Organism: Micrasema minimum; assembly: GCA_022494985.1. Lineage (NCBI taxonomy): Eukaryota > Metazoa > Arthropoda > Insecta > Trichoptera > Brachycentridae > Micrasema > Micrasema minimum. The sequence goes on from JAGVSP010000759.1 coordinate 3,480, forward strand.
CAAGTGAATTAAATTAAATTAAATTTTCATTATTATATTATTTGGATAAAGTGCAAGGCGCAAGGTACAATTGATGCATATAAACATTCAGTAAGTTTATAAAAGATTTCTATTCAGAAGGATGTAGGATTATCTTAAGTATGTAATTCAACACGGTCCAAGACAGGAAAGATTGGAGACGATGCCGTCAGTAAACAAAACGAGAAATTTTACACTTATATTCCACTTTCACAAGTTTATGAAAATATTTTGACATAATGAATGAGAGTTTCAGCAAGTAAAAATGTAAGCTTTTAGAATTCAAATTTTAAAAAGCTCTAAAGTCCAAAGCATAGTCATCAAACTCATTTGACTCGTGGCCCCCCTTTCAGGTATAAAATTACAAAAGGCTCCCCTGGAAATTTACCTTTTTTAAATTAAATAAAACAGAAAAATGTAGTGTACTTAGTTTTTAAACATTTAATTATATTGTCATAAATAAGATACGCGAACGCTGTAACGACAGTGTAAACCGATCATCATAGGCCCATAGCGGTCGATTCATGAACTACATGTGTACGCATATAATTTGAAACATCACAAAATCATAGATGATATTTATTATACGTATGTACATTCTGTAATAACAGATTTTTAAAATTCTATAAGGTCATACATTTTAGCACCTCATGGCCCCCTGATTGCTTCCCAGGGCTCCCTTACTCCCCCAGAATCAAAGAAGGCCCCCTTAGATCTCTCCAGGGCCCCCTGGGGGGCCAGGTGCCCGACTTTGGGAACCTATGGTCTAAAGTCTAAAGGATGGCATGTTTTATTTTCATATTTATTTTTAACTATTTAACCATTTCATTTCATTTCATTTCAACTTATTTAAGAAGAAAAAAAAACAATATTTATCATAATCTAATAAGTCACAATTCAAAATAAAATATTAAATAATTTTATGAAATTAAAATTTACAAATTATAAAATAATTTAGATAGAAAATCCCGATGAAAATAAATATGAATCTAGTTACCTACCACCAAAAGGCACCGTAAAAATATGAGTTTGAAATATGCAAAATATTTATTTGTATGTATTACGATGTTAATGATTTATTTCTGTATCTGGTCCCCACACGTGGTAAGTAATCTAATTTTTCCAATCCATTATATCCCCCGTCCAGATCCCAAGTAATGAATAAATCCGTGGGATGTATGAATATTATTTCATTGGATTTCAGCCAGGAGAGAACGGGTCTCTTCCTCTGAGAAATGCTTGAACATTTGGTAACGTTTATTATTAGAAGACTCGGCCATACAGATTCTACATACCGTGGAATATCCAACGCGAGACAATAATCAAATAAATCGACAAAAAATACTTCCATCCCGCAGTGTGCATCGTATCAACATGTGTTCACAGTTTGTTATCAAACATTTCAGGACTGAAAACTCTGGTCTAACTTTTATACAAGTTTAAACCACGAGTTTGTAACTTGCTAAAAATACACGTGATTATTTGATAGCACAAGTTTTGTAAATTTACATAAACTTTAAAATTATTTTAGTATCAAATTACTTCGTAAAAGTTTTTTTTTAATTTACTGTAGCTTTATTTCAACATTCTTTACGAAATATAAAAAACCCGATTTAAACTGCAGAAATTAAAACAGCGATTGCTTATTCCTGAAAAAGTCTATGAAGTATTTCATAAATACATATTTTTTAATACCACGTTATGGTGAACCTTTGGTTATTTTCCGTCATTACTAAAAAATGGTGTAACTTTTTTAATTGGTTAGTTTAATACACGAATTAACCTTACCTGTCATAATCGTCGCCGCCGTGCATATAAACAAAACAATCTTAATCCAACCCATAGTCAGCAGAATTTCTGACCGCGAATCTAAAGTCCTACATTAACAAAAACAGCCGAAACCCAAGATTAACTGTCACCACAAATCACCACAAAAAAAACAAGAATGATAATTCAAAAATAAACAACGTGCACTCCGAAATCTAGCCCGTCCCGCATCGCTAAAGCGGACTCGAATATTATGTCAAGTTGAAATCGTAATATAATTGAAAAGTGCTTCCTTCCTTCCGGCGACGTCGTATGCCGACGGCGTTCGGACGCAGACTGGCGTCGGGCGTCACGACGCTGGCCGAACTTTCAGACTCCTGAATTAATGACGCAACCTGCTCCGCAACTAATATAGCGGAGATAGCGTATGAAGAAAAATCAACAGGTTTGGGCGTTTTCCTTGTTGCACGTTTTCGCAGACGTTTATTTCGCGGAATGTTTGCATTTAGTTCACACAAACGAGGCATATTTTTACAACAAAAAAAACTCTGCAGAGTATAAAAAATATAATGACCGATTTTTTGTATGACCACAAGTAGGTATTCCAATAAGTAAACATTGTTATTTTCCTAGTCATATTCATGTAAGGTGACTAAGATCATTCTAACCCAGATATAACGAACCATTTTTTATCGGACATTGTTATTTGAATGCATTGAATGATGTTTTTTTATGGACAAGACATTACTTGATTGATGAGTTTTTTAATAAAAATCCATAAATAGCTTTGGAATCACTTTTACCGGTTTTACTTGCAAATTTAAAACTGCCATATAAAAGCTAATTGGTTATTGCTCGTTTTAGAGAGCTTAAAAAAAACGAAAAAATAGTATACGTATATGTAAATTGTTTACTTATCTAAAAGAATCTCAAGTCACCGTTATTATATATTTTTTAATGATTTAAAAAAAGATTTTTAATCTATAGATATCTTCATATTATTTCATTCTTATACATGTGTTATGTGAACATTTTATTGGAAATAATTAATATTTTGTTTGTAAAATAAAAACATGTAAGAATGAAGGAAAACGACTCAAAGCAAATCTTTCTGAAATGCATGAATATATAATATTATATAATAATACAATATTGTGCCCCTAATTATATTGACAACATCCGGGACAGTGAAGACGTGTGGCCACACGGCCACAACTCGATACAGATTACACTCGGTAATCACACGTTATTATTATTTAACAAGAAGAGATGTGAAGACAAATAGTTAACAGATATTCCGCCGCGCCATGGAGCTGGTGACTCACGTGTGGGAGAAACACCATTGAAATTTCACTACTGCAAGTCATTAGTGGGATTTTCAAGTTTTACGATTTTCCTACATTATTTTTAAACCGCATAATATCATCGGTCCAACGAGAAAAAAATCCATTTAAGATGTTGAGTACAGAAATTGAAATTTGCAATCCTAAACTTATTTCTATTTGAATTATGATTAAATAAAACGATGTTATGTGTTACTATTGGATTATTCTATAGAAATAGAATATACCTACACTACCTGGTTTCGGGAGTAAAGTTCTCCAATCAACTGTTCCAACATTTTTTTTTCTATTTTTTCTATTACTTCCATGTTGATATATTTATGTTACCCTTGTGTCTAGATTCTTAAGTATTGCAATTTTTCTGTATTTTCTGTATAAGATCTGTATTCTAATTGAGTGTTTTTTCACAAATCGATGGAAGAACTTTACTCCCGAAACCAGGTAGTGTAGGTAAATTCTATTTCTATAGAATAAACCAATAGTAACACATAACATCGTTTTATTTAATCACAATTCATTATGAAGTGTTACAAAGCGAATGCCGAATCAATAAACTATTTCTATTTATTTATAGTGGTAGCACATTTAGCTACCGTGCATGACGTCGCGGGTTCGATTCCTGCGGGGTCAACGTGAAAATTTTATTTTATTGTCATTTGTCATTTTCATTTTATAATTTCATATGTGATACCTTGGATTGGTACTGAAGCGTAAGACTGATCATCCCACCTTCGTGTAAAAAAAAAATGATCAAGATACATTGATACCGTGCCCTATGCACCATAGGTGCGAATAAGAGAATCTAGCTTATTAAAATATTATTATATCTCGCTTATTCATTCTCCGAATAAGAATCTGATTGCACCAATAATTTTGTATTGTTTTGTTTCCTTATTCCCTTATCCGCACCCAATGGTTATTACTGCATCGCTCAAATGCAGTGTATTTTGATCATTTTATTACATGAATGGGATGATCAGTCTTACGATTGTACCAGTCCAAGGTATTACACATGAAATATGAATAATACACATTTTGTTAAATTATTTTATTCAAATATTCTACGAGAACTAGTTAATTATGAAAATTCGATTTATAATCGGATTGCACCGGTGGTGATTTGAATTCAGTTATTTTTAGTTGGCTTTAGTCGCAAACACTATTTTATAACACTTTTCTACACTTTTTTTATTATTTCACTACAGACTTGTAGTTGAATTTGGTTTTACAAAGCTCTATTCAAAACTTAATTCGGGACGTCGATCTTTAGTAGTAAATTTCCACGAACCTAAAGGCTCTAACCAATAGAACTAACTTCTGTCCAGATTTAACTTTTGACACCCTAAATAATTTATTTGTAGAATGCCAATAGTGACTCAACACATTTTTTATTTTTACAGTATAGTAAGTACCCAAATAATAAAATATAATCTACATACTATGCGCTTGGTGTACTGATACAGTGCACATTGGGTGCGGATAAGGGAAAGTAGAAGTAGTAGAAGTATCAATAAATTAATGCGGTGAATCGGTATCGAGATATCGAGTGCGTTTTTTACCTCCGATAACGTTTTTTTCGTGCAAGATTATTTCGTTAGCATCATCGTCGGTTTTTCTCCATACTCATTACATAATATACTCATTACACATTTTTTAATATATCGACGCCTCCTACGTATAATATCGTAACCCACAAAATGCGATTTTACAGGAGGAGCATTTGAAAATATTTTCGTTCATATGCGTTGGTTGTAGGATACGACAAAATACGCCCCAAAAAAGCCCTTATTATTTCATATTGAGTTCGTCGGCGAAAGATCCCACGCGCTAACCACTGCAATATGAGGCTGGCGTCTATTTTTTCAGCTTTATTATTAAACAACTAGTTGTTTCTATAAATAAATATGAGGTCCTAGCTTTACTTTATATATATTTTAATATTGCTTCACCCTTCCATCTACTGTTTTTTTTCGTGTATATAATATGTAATTGTGTTTAAATAGATTTCATGTCCGTAAATAAATAGAAATAAAATATGTAATAATGATTCTGATTAGTTTTGGTGTTGTTATGAATTTTTGGGGTTTCTCAAAAATCTCATTTTCTTTAAACACAATGTTCTAATTTGTTAATGATTACGGGCACTCATGCAAACTAATTCCAGGCCAATTGGGATTCGTAAGGTTTCAAATAAAACATGAACTTAATTGAAACATTTTAAATACCCACGCTAATTAACTTACTATTTAAATGCCAATGTTGGATTAATTATAAAGAAAACATAAAAATAATAATTCAGTTAAATATTTTCAAATATGTGATATTTAACTACAATTCGTCGGCAGTTTGCGGCAGAGCTGCGGGACGTGAACTTGATTTGGGAGGATGCACGGGAGCTGGCGGCCGATCGCTTGGCCTGGAGGCAGTTTGTTGAATCCATATGCTCCACATAGGGAGCGGATATGGTATGATGATGATGATGATGATGATTTATTTAAAGTGTTTTTAGTAGAAGATAAATATGTGTGCCTTTATTTAACTCAAATGTTTCTCAGATATTATTTATTTCCCAACAGAGACAGAGAAACTATCGAAACAAATGTGGATTATCTAGGTGTTTACAGGGCTTATGACCTGTCATTTACTTTTATTTATTTATTTCATATTGTATTACATGTTTTTCTTTTTCATAATGAAATACCTCGCTGGGCAAAGCCCGTGTTGAGGTATTCATTTACAACTAACATTTACATTTACAAGTATGATACATTTAAAGAACAATAAAATAATGCATTAGGTACCTACAATTGCTAAAAGAATTCCTCTTGAATAACCAAAGTTTCAAAGTTTAGAGTGTGAAGAAAGTGTAATTATTTTATGTTTTTAATTAGACTGTACAAACGAACATAATAATATAACAAGTGTTTTTTTATATAAAGTGCATATTATAGAGTGTAAACTCGGTATATGAAACGCGCCGAAAAATAATGAAACTTGTTTGGCGCGATCTAGATTAAGATTATTTTTGTATACTTGTTTATAAAAATAAAATAAAAAATAAAAAAAAATAACAACAACACTGCGAACTATATATATATGTGCTATTTAGGTGGGGTAACCATGAAATGTTTATATTTCAAATAATCGGGAATAACTGTGACAGAAAGTAGGAAACAAGTGATGGAGTGAGATTCTAAACTACTAGACCGTAGGCAGTGTGACTTCTTTCTCTAATAAATTTCATGTAAGCATACGAATCAAATATATAAATATTCACATAATATTAAAGATTCCGCTTGTGGGTCAAGTCTGCGAACCTTATTCACAGCTATTAGATTGGTGGGCAGATAGTACTTGTTCTACAATGATGTGTAGAACAAAAAAAACATAATAGAAAATATTAAATTAGGGAATGTGAGATATATGGAGAAGAGTTTTGGAAGTAAGAGGGGAGAGGATCTACAATGAAAGCCCCCACCCACTGCTATAAAGACTATTGAGTCTTTTTTCAGTCCAGCCAACTCTACCGATTTTTTCAACAAGCTAAACCGTGATCTTAAGATTGTTAGTGTGATAAAAATACGGATGAATTTACGTAATGTACGCGAGCAAATGCTTTCATTGTACCCCTACCACTGTCTCGGCTTATGTATTATAATTGTCATTGTTTCCATCACCCAAACCAACCAGAGTCGGCCCAAATTAACAGTGTAGTAGGGTATGTTAGTTTCTACCCGATCATTATTTATTAGTAATTACAACCACCCGTGTGGAGACCGGTATCCCGCCTCGCCAGGCCCCCCATCCCAGACATCCACCGCGGTCAGGGTCTCAATGGAGGGGGGGATTAGGGAAAAGAGGGGAGGGGACAGAACGCAAGTGTGCATCTCAAACTATCATCCTATCTGTCAGACACTATTTCATACGTCCCCTGCCGTACCTTATCACAATACCTATCCAAAGACCATCATATCCTTACAAGAGGGAGCGGATCTAGAAGGAAGGGAATATATTGAAGGAAATCAATCTCACGGGGATAGATAATAATGCTTTACTATGGTGATAAAAAACTAAAAATTTCACGAAACATGATCAATATTTTGCAAAACTTTTAACGCTATCTAATTTTTGACATATTTTATGAATGGCCCCATAGTTCTGAAACTTATTTTTATAAATACATGTCTAAATATAAGTTAAATAAATTGCAGAGTTATCTGCGGGCGATTACTAGTAATTAATTTAAATCGGTCAGAGTCTTAATTACCAAAAATGGAGTAATTTGCTAATAAATACTTAACTTCAATTTCAATGCATAGATGGAGCTAGTTACGTGCTGGTGAATGGTTTTCGATTCGTAACATATATACAAAATCAAAAAAATTACCTGGTGTGGATATTCGCTAATAAGCGGAATGGGAAATGTTGTAGTACATAAATTGGTCACTTTACCCAGCCAATTCAGGTCATAAGCCCTGTAAAAGCTCGAATATCTATATTCCTGAATTTGAAAAAATTGTACCTCATCTCTGTTGGAATATTATTTTTAAGTTATTATTAATAATAATTTTACTTGTAATAATCATCATTAATACAGCATAGAAAGAAAAACAAGAAAAAAGGTAAAAAATACGGTAGCAAAAGCGGAAACGAAAAATACGGCGATAAAAGCAGAAACAAGATTAATTTCTGTAAACATTTATAGATATTAGATTCCTAGCCACCCGCTATTTAACACGATGCGTTGTGATGAATCCATTTAATGCACATTTCTACAGCGAATCACGGAGAGATACATGGGCGTCCGTGAATGCCTTCAAACGTCCCTGTAAAAGCGTCCTCCGTACACGTTCCATTATTCCATACACCGGAGTAATCCCGGGTTTTTAACCCCGCATCCTTTTTCTATTTAGATACTCACCGCTTCGTGTCCTTTGTGCCGTCACTAAAACCGAACGGAAAAGGGGATTTCGGATAGAATTTTACATTTCAGAATTGTCGGGTAGGTAACAATTCTTTCAGATTTACATGGGCATGTTACCCCTGACTCGTATTTATTATTTCGCGTAATCCGATTAAGATGCGAATAATTTTCCGCCGACCAACATCTAACAATGGCCGGTGGGAGATCCTCTACATTATTCATACAAATACCTTACTAACTTAATATTACGGTCTTGAGACACGGGTTCCACAACTGTGGCTTGGTGTTATTTTATTTATTCTAAGTTATTTCTTCGGTTCTATTCCTTACTACATATTTAGATATTTGTGTATTTTCATTTATTATGTTTTTTAATCAAACAAATACCTAATGAGGAAATCCACTGCCACCCGGAATTGAATTTTAAAAATGCTTTCGTGTAGACGCGAATATTTTAAAATTTTGAAGTCGGATTAAATATCTCAATAATTTACCCAAAAATAAATAAAAAATGTTGAAAATAGCATTAATTTCAAAATCTTAAACAATGACGTCACTCCTTGTATCTAAGTGTAGTGTTTTCCGTTTCCGTTTTTAAAGATGGCCGCCATTCACTCTCCCTAGAACAGCTGTTGACAGTTTAACTGACAGTTGGCTGGAGAAATCGTTTGCATAGATTTTGACAGTTTTGTTATTGGCTGGAGAAATATGTTAGCCGTGCCATGCCGTTAGCCGCCCGTTTTATGACGTCACTCCTGCAAAAATGACGCACTTGGTACATAGTAGTATTTGGCGCGGTATTTGAAATGTGCTACTTTAAAAAATCGTATCTTCATCAATAACTTATAAAAAAAAAATATTAAATTTTTTTTTTTGCTTAGTTAAATAGTACGTTTATAGAAAAAAAATACTTTAGAAAACAGTGGATTCCCTCAATGAGGGAATATATAACTGACTTAATTACTAACTAAATGTTATGATAAGACAATGGCTCGACAACTGTACTGTGGGTTCGTGTTATATTTCCATTCATATAACCTGTCCTGATAGACCGTCAATAACCATCTTCCGGATGTACTCGACAGAGCTGATGGATGCGGGCCTGACGTGGGAGGAGGCGAGAAAGCTGGCTGGCGATAGGGTCTCCTGGAGGGATATAGTGATGTCCAAATGCTCCACATAGGAGCGAACGCGGTGAAAGAAGAGAGAAGAATAAGAATATTTCGATTCAGTCGAAAATTCGTTAAAATATAAAATAGAGGTTTGGGTGTAAAATAAATTCTAAATCAATATTTATTTCAAAATCGGAGTCGAAATCAAATTTAACACCGTGTCGAAATTTCATGGTATTCTATTTTTTATTTATTTTTTTTAATGAATGTATGTTTGCTTGTTTGTCCCTGTGCGTTCGCATACCGTTTATCCGATTGCAATAAGTTGTTCTAGAGAGCCGTTTTATTTACTCCACTGGGAAAGTTCCTGCGTTATTACAACCATTTTATAATTTTAGTATTTGTGTATTTCATTTTACTGATGTTTGTTTGTGTGAATGTTTCGCATACGCCATGTTTATCCGATTGAATAGGGGTGTTCTAGATACGCCATTTTATAGATAATCGTAATACAACTTTATAAAACATATCGCGAAATAATGCTGTTCAACAAAAGGCGCTAATGTTGTTACAAACTTTTTCCCATAACCATTTATATTTTGAAACCTCAACTTTTTATTTACATTTTTTAATTTATTTTCGATTTGGACTTTTTTCACAATAAATTAGTGCGGTGAATCGGTATCGAGATATCGAGTGCGTTTTTTACCTCCGATAACGTTTTTTTTCTGCAAGATTATTGCGTTAGCATCATCGTCGGTTTTTCTCCATATTAAAAAAAAAAACCAATTTGACATCTCAACAGAGACGAGATGTTTGGAAGGGAATATGGATATCTAGGTGTTTACATTTTGTTCAGTTTTGGTCTACAAGTATTTGGACACACTCAAAATGTTGTTTATAAAAAAAATCGTTTGACAAGAACTTTTGCTGGTCGAAAATAACTGTTTTTTGCAATAAATAGAAAAAATACAAAATTCCCAGTTCAACAACCTAAAAATCGTTTCTAGCTGGAAAAATTAGGAAATTATAACGTATTCAAATTATGGTTCCCACGGGTGGTGGCCCAGTGGGTAGCGTTGCGGTCTCTGAGTCGAGAGATCGTCGGTTCGAGTCCCCACTTCGACACGACTCGATTCCTGTTTTCAAGCACAAGCCGCTTGGGCTTTATTGAAAATAGTATTTACAAATTGAAATATGTGCAAATATCATAAGATTGCATAGATTTCTTTTACAATAAAAAAAATAAAAATTATGAAAAATTATTTGTTTGTATGGAATTTTTTTAAGGTCACACACATGGACCATTAGACGTTGGACCAAAAAAATTTTTTTTTCATGAAAAGCTCCTACCTGAATTCGTATGAATAAAATTAATTGTTATCAGTTGATCACACACGACCATTTATATTTATATTATTTATAAGGTAGCGTACCGTAAACGTTTTTTTTTCTTTCTTCAAGTTTAAGGAAACTTTGTTTAAAATTTGGAGCATATGGACTCCATAATTCCCGAAAAGTATATTTTTATTTTTAGAAGGCCGAATGACTTCTCATTTTTTTAAATTGAACAATCACCATCACATAATTGCTTCCCATCTAGAGCATATGGATTTTTTAAATCCAACATGGCGGACGCAATTTTTATTATAAATTAATATATTTTTTTTAAACAAGGGTCTTAATTTCTTGACAAAACATATAAGTATGTAAAACTCATTAGTACATTTTAGAATAATTTATTTATTTAATCATTAACTTCATATATTTACAAACTTGAACATTTTCACAGGTAGTGCGGTCATAATTCTATTACAATGCAAAATGTGAGAGCAATCTATCGCTGAACACAATCTGGTTGAATATGCTGTTGGCTGGCGGCTGGCGCGACCCCCGGTTGGTGTTCACGATGTAGGAGACCCGCTCCTTGATGTCGCTGCGAGGAATATCTCCTCGGAGGGAGAGCAGCCGGATCAGGTGGTCTTCCGTGATATCGGGACACTTGTCATAGAGCTTGTGGAGGTCCAGAGACAGCATGTCAATATCCTCGCATTTGAGGACCTGAGAAATAAAAAGAACATTGCATTGAATAACTTTTTTCATTTGTATTTAAATGAAAGAAATGTACACGATCGATTGTTTATACATTAATATTGAAATGACAAAATAGGCCAAAACTTTGACAGGCTATCTGCACCAATTTCGAGGCAGCGATATTATTCAGTCAGTTGGTATCTTTTTCTTGACTGTTGATATTATTACAAATTTATTTAATTAATTACCTCAGCTAACATATTGATGATTTCAAACGGCCACTCCAAGTTGCTAACTTCAGGTGCGATTCTCATAAAGAACGCCTTAATTTGGTTTGCCTCTCGCAAAATCTTTGCAACGGCTGTTTGATTTTCTTCCACAGTTTTCAGCGTCAGGCGCCTTGAGAGCATCGCCGTGATATATTTCTTACAAACAAGGTTCTCAGCTTCCGTGATGACGTACTCAAAGTTTTTAGCAGTCAAATGATTATAGTCTTGGAAGTAATCTTCTAGTGTAACGCATATGGTGTCAATGGGTATGGAGGATTGAACCCATTTCGCCGTAAATAACTCGTCAAAGTGAGTATCTAAATCCAGGAATGCCTCTTCCAGTAAATACTTAACGGCTTCTTTTCGCAGATCCTAAAATAAGTTCAAGTTTATTAGATTAGTATTATAAATATACATACATAAATTATACGTTACAAAATGTAAGTAAGGAGGACTCTTGATATAAATTGTTACAAACTAAACAAAAATTGTGAAATAATAACAATAAAATTACAGTCTCATCTCACAATTGATTTTAAAGATAAAATTGTTAGATGGTAACATTTTTCAGGGGTACCAAGTAATATCGACACGCTCTACATAGAATTTGTTAGCAACATCCATCTCTCTTAAAACAGCAGTACAGAAATTTTAAAACCATTAATTTAAATTACTAACCTCAAATGTGTTGAGTAGAGCTTCCACTTTAGCATCCGCCCCAGCGTGGTGCTCGCCCCTGGGCCAGTACCTCCGCTCTGTCTGCCGGGCAAGTTCCTGCATCTGGCGACAGTTGTTCACCACCGTTATTATGTGCTGAGTGAAGTACGGTAGAAGGCTGCGATCTTTGAAGTGTTTATTCTGCCAACAGAGAAGATTGTTAAACCCACTGAACTTAAACAAACTTGGAATGCTTGAAATCGTATGAATGTCCTGGTAACCAAGAGTGAAAAAATATAAAATATGAATTCTCACCTTGAATTGAATGATAGCATCGCGATACATTTGCCCATATCTTGTTACTTGATCAATGCTCATCAACAATGCTTTAAATGTTAACTGTTTACTAATTGTGGTGGTAACCTAAAATAAATATGAAAAAGTACACCTGTTTAAAAGCGTGTATTTTAACATTGCATTAAAGAATAAAAACTTGTATGGTGCCTATTTGGCAGCCAACTAAAGCTGAATTTACGTTGTGAAAATGTGACATAAAGACCATACATACAATGTGTTAAACTCATAATGCTAATTTCCACATTTAAATGTGTGTATGAACCATTATTTCAATATTGTAAATTTGACTGCAGAAATTTTGAGTAAGTATTGAAAATGTTTATTATAGGTTACCTGCAAGTTTTGATCAATCATTTGAAATACAATAATGGGTGCGTGGGTGTGGTATGCCGATGTGTGCGGCTCCTGCTCGGGAGTCCCCCAGCCGTCCACTCAGCCTGTTCCTGACACCAGCGTCTTCTCCATCCACTCCATACAATTTTTCTCCATTCTCTGAATCAAAAAACTATAATTAAAATGGAGTGAAAAAAATTTACGTTCAACCAATGCTCGATAAAATATCTTCACATCAGTTGTCAGCTATCTCTTTCTAGGTACATCAACTGTTTTTCAAAATTGTTCCCTATATGGAGCATATAAATCCCATAAACAGTCCCCAACTAACTCTAATGGCTGCCAGGGCTGCGATTCTTGTAAGGTTTAAGACATTTTACCAATTCCCTTAACTGTCACAACTGTCACTTGTCAAAAATCTCGGATTTTGGCTTCAAAGCTCCGTGTGGCTTCTCAAGTCATGCATTCCACAAGACCTAAAAGATCAACATTTTTGGAGAAGCAAATTTTCGAATAAATGAGGTTAGAATTATGATTTGCTGTCAAATGGGTACGACCGTAATTTCTTCTCCAGTGCTTCTCTACCCATCTTGTAATTCTGATGGAATTATGATTGCTGTCAATGTTTTTCTTCGCACTACCACACTTTCGTTGTTAAACATTATATTTAATAGAAAATAAAAGATGGCTAAAGCCAAGACTAACCTGAAGGTACTGTTCCTGCATTTCGTTTAATGTTTGATCACTAAGCAATGGTTCGAATCCTGAAAGATCAATATTTAACTCCGGATTCTGCATCATATCTGGCCCTGGATATGTATTTAATATCCAGGAGAGTAAGGACACATATTCATTTCCTTCTATGCCACTTTGTACTAGCTCTTGTAACTGGAATAAAAATGAAATTATGAGTAAAATTTACTTCAAACATCAAATAAATTACAAGTTTAATGCAACATTTAATGATACTATCAGTTTCTACAGTCAACCATCTTTACAAACTTCACGCATCTGAACAAAAGTTCGAAAAACATTTCTGAGAATTTAAATTAAATTAGAAAGAGCATCGAATTTCAACAATTTATGCAACATTATCATCTCACATGGTGTGCCTAATGTGCAAAGGCAACTAGACAATCGGGGCTCAGCACATTAATATAAAAAGCTTTTGTTTATAAAACATCCTTCCATTCAATAAAACAAAAGGCAGTACAAATAACACGTTTTTCAACAAAAATCTGAAAAAACAAAACTCTTTTTAAAAACTTACAGTGGCAGAAAGGCAATTGTGATACATTTTTACATATTGGTTGACGATATCGTAGTGGGGAGGGAAACAAGGCACACAAAGGGTCTTCACAACACGAAGATCTTCCAATATCAGTTGGCGGATGAGTTCCAAGTATCTCACGAGCCACATTTTATTGTCTTCCCTTTCGTCAACTCGGGTTCCTTCGATACGAGTCGCTACAGATAATTCCAGCACTTCGAATGCCTTCTTGCGCCAGTTTTTAGGACGTCCGGGGGGCATAAAATCCCACTGCTTATGTTGCTGTACGGGAAGAAAATTTGTGTAATATTTTAATGCTTTGTCTTTATAAAACAAAATATTCATCATTTGCAAACAATAAACACAAATTATTGGTTATGGTATAATAAATTTATCAGAAAATACTAAAAAAAGATGGCCCAAATACAAAATTAATCTCAATGCATTTTTGTTAATTTTTCAAGAGAGTTAGAATAGTAAAAGACCCATATAAGGTAATGGGTTAATTATTTTTTTCCGTCTACAATTTCGAGAAGCAGTAATTCAGAGAGATATGCGATTAAAAATACCATTCTTTAGTACTTAGTACATTTACGAGAGAAAGAAATGGCCTTAGTTACATTAAATATGAATCGGTATGTCAAAAATTTAATTTTTAAGATTAATTACTAATTACAATTTACCTGTATGGCAAGTTGGTCTCTTTTTTCCTCTCTTTCTATCAGGCGGAGTGCGGTGACTATAACAGTTGGTTCCTTGCGAACTGTGTTAAGTGTCCTGCCAAGAATAAGCCTTATTTGCTTGTCCAACAGATTGGACAAAGTTTCAACATCTTCAAAGTACGCTTTAAGCATAATCTTATCGTGGTTGGACTGATTCGGTAACTTGTGGAGCTCGTACAGTAAGTCATCTCGAGAATTCTCTAAATCAGTCAAACACTGGAAAAAATAAAATAAATAAATTCAATAGGGTTCTTCCGATAACACAGAATATTTTTCGTTATAAATATTTAAAGTATATTTTTACAATTAAACGATATAAAACAAATGATCAAAAATGTTGTTTAATTTGAGTAAAGGCATGTTTTAAAAACACAAAAAATACGAATGATTTTTAACGCCCGTTATTGGTTAATGATGTCTTTGCATTCACATGAAAGAAAATTTTTACCATTTTGAATATGTTTTAGAAGGAAGCTATTTCAAGTACTAGTAACAGCTAACAATAGATCACAAGTCTTGTAAATACATTATTCCCTTTTTTTTAAAACTTCATCTATCAGCATAGATGCGTAATCTCAGCATGTAGATTTGTATTTTGAAGTGTAAAGGAAATTGCAAGAAATATGGTTAAGAAAGAAACTAATGAGACAGTGGAGTAACAATTTCTAAAGAAACGGAACTAAAAAAGAAGTCGCTGATGGGGGTGTCTGACTGCCAAGAAAGCAGTTCTGCTAATAACAAGAATTTCCTATGTGGGACTTGCATTACTATTTGCATGGCTTATTATGTGCAAGGCTTGTATTTAGTTATAAGGGATTTATGCTTTTTTGTACTTTTACTAAGTTTAAGATTGAGCGGGAAACATCTGGCATACAAAGGAACTTCTCCACATCTACCTAAGATGACAAGAAAACTACTATAAACTTGTCATGAAGAAAAACAATCACAAGAAAATAGTTACTTGGTGAGCGTGGAGCAGTTTCCCGTCGCTGATCCACTGCTTGGTCTTCTCAACGCTCTCGGGGACGGTGAAGATGTGCTTCAGGCTGTCCATGGCCGTGACGTACTGCGAGTGGCGCATGTTCTCCTCCCGCACCGCCTGCAGCGACCCGCACAGCGGTGCCACCGAGCTCAGGGAAACTTCCAGAGTATCCAACCTTTAAGGAATGAGATTAAATGCTTATGAAAATGAGACAGCATTTCAACTTTAAGGCAGGTACAGTATTTATATTTGACATTATGCTCAATTACAAGGAATGATGTAAAAGGGTGGACTTAATGCTTTGCAGGGCTGACCCAACCTATCTTAACCTACTGTATAAATTTCATAACCTATTATCTATGGATTTACCAATAGACTAGTCCTCATAAAAGTTACGACGTAAAGTGAAGTATCCCCCTTTGCAGCGTTATCATCCAACTAATCCTTAGTTTAGTGAAGATGAACATTGTATTATAAAAGAATTATTTAAATTAAGTATACTACATCGTTTGATAAAAATAAAAGCATTTACCGTGAAACAACGTCGTGAATATCGTCTAAGCATTCACGGAGGTGGTTCAAACCAACTTTAACGCCATCCAGTTGATTCTGCATCGCAGACTTCAGTTGAGCTTCTACTGATGCCTTCTTATGAGAAATTCTTCGTTTATATTGCTCGATCTAATAAATGTTAAGCTTATTTAATAAATATAATACAAACAATGTTAATCAAAAGAAAAAATATTTTGGAAGTTAACATGAAATCTTGAATTAGTACACCTATTATCTATCACCTACCTTTTCTAGTTGGCCGGGTCTTTGCATCATATTGACAACCATCTTCAAAGCTGCTTCTTGGGCTTCCTTTTCAATTTCCTCCATCGTGATTTATGATAAAATTTATTAAATTAATTCAGTAACATTTGCAGCAATTTCCTAATGCTTCTGATATGTCAAAGTCAAACTGACATTTGCTCACTTGCTGACATTTGACGCCCATTAAAAACAGTGCTGCCAGTTTTTACGCGGTAAACTTTAAATTGCGCGTTAGTTCTATGGTTAACTTATTGGATGCGAGTTGCAAATAAACGCCATGAAAGAAATCCCAAAATGGCAAAATCAATAACAAAAAATTACTTACGAATTACGTAATTCCGGCACGAACAGCAATTTTTTCGTGGCGCTTTTAACGCTAAAACTTATTTACGCTACTTTCCCTTATCCGTACCCAATGGTGCATAGGGCACTGCATCGGTATACTATGCAGGTGCAGTATCTTGATCTTTGCGCTATCTTGGCGCTTACTACACCACGAAAATATCATTATTAAATGTCAATATTTTTCCAAGAGCCGATCTTTCGAGTGCGTTTTACTATAAATTAATGTGATACATTAGTATTCATGTACCTACATATAAATGGAGGTTTTTACTGTCGGGGAGCCATTATTTTGACGATTTTTAAATACGCACCGATAATCGTGGACTGAATCGACTCAAATGAGCGTTGCAATTCCAAGCGTGACGCATACTCCTAAGTCACTTTGTAAGGGTGTGCTTAAAAGGAAGCATAAAAAATATCTATAATCTATACCAAGTTGATCAAGATATTGGGATTTATAACAAACAACCGTGGGCTTTGACACGTTTCTCATTTTCTCAAGATTTTCTTTTCTGTTTCAACGTTATCTGTAATGTTTTATAAATTTCTTACAATGTAGCATAAATTTATTAACATTATATAACACTAAACACTATGTTAATAACTAAAAAATAGTAAGTTAATTTTAGGCGATATTTTTAAAAATGCAGGTGACATGAGCTTGAATTGTTTAAGATCAATCTATCAAAGGAAAAAAAACAGTATTAATTTTTCATCATACAGTTTTTTTGTGTTTATTTATTACTGAAATGGGTGTGATCACTTTTTTGCAATGCTAAAAAAATATTTCAACGTTCAACGTAAAACGGTATAATAAGTCATATTATTTTGAATTCAGTTGCTGGAGAACAGCAAAATAAGAATAAGAAGATCGCAGAATCTGTAAATAAATGAAATATTATTTGTCACTATAGTTTAATATTTATATAAAGCTGCATTGGTAAGCAGTGTTCCTACTTTGTTTATTTAACATATTATGAAAGCAATATAGTCAATAGTCAGCCTTACGCTTAATTTATAGGTACTTACCGACACAAATGTATGAAGTGATAGTGGGAAAAAATGCCCAGCTCTTGTGATAATGGGCTGCTTCAATCTTTCCATGAAAATAAGAAGAGTAGTTTTAAACCTTCGCTTACGGTCTATCCATGGTAAAATATAAGCAGCCTCGGTAATTTCCCCACTCTTTGTGAAAAATAGAAAATTTTATGCACTGTTATTTAAATAATTAATTTCAATATATTTTAATTAAATTTTAATACTGAAAGAAACGTAAACTTTTTTGAAAACGGAAACTACTGTCAAAACAGCTTAGGTTCACAGAAAACAATTTCTTTATTAAGAAAAGGGTAATGTTATAAACAACATTTTGAGTGTGTCCAAATACTTGTAGACAAAAACTGGATTTCACCCATCAAGTGGCCACTTAACCCAGCCAATGACAGGTCATAAGCCCTGTAAACGCCTAGATATCCATATTCCCTTCCAAACTTCTCGTCTCTGTTGAGATGTCAAATTGAAAGGGTAATATTAGCTACAAACAAAGCTAAATATTTTTCATTTCTGGTAATTTTTCAAAAAGCTAAGTTGAAAAAACTATTTTTTAAAAAAAAGTTGTTGTGGAGTGTGATTTGAACCCAGGAATTTCAATCCGGAGTCTGCAACTCTACTACTAGACCACTACCTTGATCTAATTTGATTTTTATAAGCGCTTGATTTTTATAAGCACTTAATTTTTGTAAGCACAGCAATGCTTTAAAAATTGTGATGTTAAAAATACTTACTAGAACTGATATATCGTTTCCTATGCGACAAATAAAAAATATTTGGGCCATCATAGCAATCAAATAGGTCAGTTTCGTAAAAAACTTTAGACTCGATGGGCTTATCTAAAAAGAAATAATTATTGGTAGGTAGATTATTTTGTTTGAGAGAGTATTTTGTTTGAAACTTGCTTTACGAAACATTTTTTCCACGTACCAAAGTTAATTGTAATCCAGTTATACAAATAATTCCCACACTCGCAACAAACTGGGATAAGATTCCCCAGTGGAAACAGTTTTCCACTTTGTAAATAAAGCTAGAAAAAAAATATTTATAGTAAGTTCATTATGTTTTTAAAAAAGTTGAAATCTTTTTAGTGAACTTACTTGACAATAAACTTATGGTGATAGATGCATTTGACTAGATTTCGTTGTATTATTTCATCAATGTCTAAGTTTTTTTCAAAATAGAATGATTGCATCATTTTCAAATTTTTTTTATCCTTTGATTCTTTTTGTTTCATGATCTCCATTTCCAGTTTTGCATAAACTTCGATCTGAAACATTTTGAAGTATTTTTTTAGGAGTGTTTGAGATTTTAGTAATCTATTAAAAGCCTCAAATAGAATGGGTACTAAAATATTATTACGTTTATTAGATTATCCTTTAATATTTGCACCTGGGCACATCCCAAAGCTGTCATACTTGTAGACAATCTGTCTATGCTAACATTTATTAGTGCACTAAACCAGATTCCAGATATCTGATAGAAGTACAGCAACTCATAATAAGGCGTCAAATGATTTGGTAATGGATACCTTAAAAAAAGTTACGCTGATTTATAAAAAGTGCCAAAAGTTACAACACTTACTTAAATTATTAGCTTGAATTGTACATTGTTAATTTCAATCAATATTATTTATCATTTGAATTACCATGCTTTAAATGGCAAAACTCTTTCTTCCGGAGCAGCATCTATCAGAGGAAATATAGCCCATAGTGCAATAGTCAAAGAAGACATCGAAAGAAATACAAAATATTCCATTGCCTGAATCGATGAACTGACATTGATGATTCTAAAAAAGCAAATCGGAGTTGTAAATTACATAAATACATACATAAATATTAAATATAAATATGTACCTAGTATGACTATAATAATTGGTGAAACTTACGGCATATGAGCTGGTCTGCTAGGAGAAAAGATAATGTGATTCATTGATTCCGTAAGATGGATACATTCTTGCTTTTTCCAAACAAAAATTAAAATCTTCACACAAAGCGTTGCTTGGGTAAGAAGAAGAAAAGAAGCTTCAGCAATTTTTTCTATGTCACCCCATACATTTACCATATATATAATTTGGAATAAAGCGTATAAATACTGCGTGAAAAAATAAAATAGATACCGCATGAATCACGTAAAGAAACGGATTATTGTTTTTTCTCCATAGTCCAAATATGTAGAGAACTACTATGGGGAATCTTAAGTATTTTTCTACCAAGTCTACTCTTTTAACATCCTTCATCGTCAAGTTCGTTGTAACAAATAATACTTTAAATCACAATACAGTATTTATACATCCATATTTATTTACAAAACTGTGGTTTTTGTAAGGTAAGCCAAAGGTGGCAAGTAACTTTTTTAGGGAGATATAATAAATTCAATGATTAACTATCGAAGTTATTCAGTAATCTGCAGAATTTTTTGAAACACCTATTTAAAAATTAATGTTTATTGCAGAAAAAATGTGGTTATAAAAATATTAAACGATAATACATTTTGCACAGCTTTTTTTGTGGTTGAACGGACAAAACTTTTTGTTGCTATGGTTTAATGAACCAAAATTTAGGTTATATTAGTAAAGTTGAGAAAAAATCATGAGTTCCAAGAAAGAGTTGTTGAATATAGATCATAAAGATTTGGGAAAAATCAGCTGCTGTTTTTATTTGAAAAAAAAAGAGTATTATTCGTTCCACCACTGCCTGTTAAAAATTTATGCAGGTACGTAAAAACAAAACAGCTCCTTGAATGTATGATCGAAACCATTTATTTAGCTTTTGATTGGTCTTTAATGGGTATAACGTCAAGTCAATTAACTAAAATTCGATTCCCATTTAAAGCAATCACAATCACAATTATAGTAATAATAACTAAAATACATTTTGAATAGTTTATCGAAAAATGTACATAATATAGATACCGATGTACATACGAACACGGAATTCTTCACAAAACCTTTTTATATGTTGTATTAGAAAGAAAATGAGTTTTCGAACATTTTTCTAATATTTTTTTTATTTTATTTTTTATTTATTTATTTTTTTATTTATCTATCTACGCCCGTTGGGCATTTTACAATCTGTTTTTGACAATCTGTTGGTACGTCTATGTAAAATATTACTATTTACGTTCAATATAATAATTAGATTTCTAATATATTATCAGGTGATGATTTGGACTTGGTAATTAGCATTCTAAATGATGAATTAAAAAATGTATCCAAATGGCTAAAAATAAATAAACTAAAGTTAAACAGTAAAAAAACTAAATTCATGATTATCGGCAATAAACAAACAAAAACAGAAAGTAAAGTAATTATAGACGACGATGTAATTGAGAGAGTTTTGAAATGAAATATCTAGGAGTAATTATCGACTCAAAACTATCATTTAATAACCATGCAGAATATACACAAAAAAAAATATGTAAAAAAGTGTCTTTACTAGGAAGGTTAAGAAATAAGTTAAATCAAAAAAGTGCCAAAACAATATATGAAACAATAATAGGTCCTCATATTGATTACTGTGCTACAGTATTATTTTTGTGCAACAAAGGTCAAATAGAAAAAATACAGATCCAACAAAATAAAGCAATGAGAATAATTCTGAAGCGTAACAGATATTCAAAAATTAAGAAAATGTTGAAAGATTTTGGTATGATATCCGTGAAAGAAAAGATTGATTTAAATACAATGGTGTTTATTCATAAAATGCTAAAGGTTTATTACCAGATTATTTTATGACAAAGGTTCAGTTTAACCGCAACACCCATGAGTATAACACCAGAATTAAAAATAATTTAAAGACAATCAATAGATCTAAGACATGTACTCAGAACAGCATAATGTACAAAGGATTCAAAATGTATAATGAACTAACGGAGACCGTCAAACAAATAAACGGATTAAATGAATTCAGAAGCAAGCTAAGTAAAATACTAATGCTATAATAAATATATGTGTAATGTATTAGCTGTAAGAATTTTGTATTTTTATAGCTAAATAAAAATGTACACACCCATAAGTATCAGTAATTGTAATATCAATAATTAACTATCTGAGTAATATTAGCTGCAATGTATAATGTAAAAATTGATCTCTATGTATTATATAGGTACCCACATTTGAATTTGAGGAAAGTAATTTTCCAGTTTGTTTCGACAAGAAATAAAACAATTATAAGTAATTGATTGAAAAATCACCCATAAAATATAGAAGGATGTATAGTTACTATAATATACTAATTCAATTCCATTATTTATACACATGGATTTAAATGCATTTACTATAAAAAAATACACCCATTATATTTACATCATCATACCATATCCGCTCCCTATGTGGAGCATATGGAATACACAAACTGCCTCCAGGCCAAGCGATCGGCCGCCAGCTCTCGTGCATCCTCCCAAGTCAAGTCCACTTCCCGCAGCTCTGACGCAAACTGCCGACGAATTGTCAACAGCCAGTGGACGACCAGGACGCCAAGAACCTGATGCCTTGTAAAATAGGCAAGCATGGTTAAGGCTCTCGGGATGCATACGAGAACGTTATGGACGAACGCTATCGAGAACGAATATTTACAATGTATGAAATTTATTTCTTACTACCTACCTACCTTCCTAGTATCAAAGCATTCTGGAAATTAAAAAAAATTGTAAACTAGTAGTTTCAAAATTTTATTGACATCTCAACAGAGACAGAAATGGAATATACCCGTTTACAGGGCTTTTGACCGCTCAGCTCTGGAAAAGAAATGGAATATACCCGTTTACAGGCTTTTGACCTGTCATCGTCTGGGTTAAATCACCACCCCCTGAATTATGCAGAGGAGGTGTTGGTTAAATGGCCACTTGGGTACTTGGCGACTTGGCGTATTACAACATTCCCCATTCCAACTAGCTATTATTACCTGATAACCATATTTGACAAGTTCTGGAATATGCATTTATAAGACTGATATTAAAAGTTTAAATAATACGTAGTGTACCTATAATATGACTGTTGGTTGTATACAACCACCGCCACCGTAAGCTTAGTACCAACAATAAGTAAGCTCATCTAGGAATAGTTTTAGAACTTAGAACTTAAAACCACTGTTTTTTTTAAAAATATATATACTTTTGGTACCTACTTACCATGTCTACCAACATCTTGAAGTGACAGTTGAAACAAATGGATCAAGGATCTATGCATACAACTACATCTACATATTATACCGATAGCAGCAAAATTACGACGGTATTAGTGTAATGTGAAAGTTAAGTAGGAAATAAACACCCACACATACAAAACGCACACACACCAACACACACCGCACACGCTTTCCTGCTGTCACCGTGTTCAACTGTCAATGGTCACGATTTAATAAATAAAAACTTCTACATCACGCTTTTTAAATCGTGTTTCGTTTAAGTTCTTTAAAAACTGCCGGCCTATGTAAAATATTGACAAGTTTGTTCTTTAAAATATTATTAGTGCGCAAAGGAAGTTCCACAATATTCCATCATTTTGTACATAGTTTAACATTACTTAAGTTTTGTAAAATTGTATTTATTTTAGATTTAGTAACTAGTAGCAGTGGCTGATAACATTTCAACGATATAGCAAGGACGTTTCATTTAGGATTTTAATATGTGGGTGTTTAAATGATATAAATTACATGTACCATAAGCGTCTTTTAGAACACAAATCAATTATTGTTTGTTTTTATATACAGGTTCGGGAAAACTCCATATAGTTTATGTTTTCTTGCATTTTGCCGTGTTATTTGTTAGCAGAAGAAGATTTTTACACATTATTAGGTGTAGGGAAACATGCAGAACTCCGGGAAATAAGACAAGCGTTCAAAAAACTAGCAGTATTAAAACATCCGGATAAAAATCCGGTAAGTTAAAATATATATTATTATTTTTACCTTTTGTCCGGCATTTGGCTACATAAAATATTTGTTTACATGCGATTTTCATATTAACATTTCATGTGTGATATCTTGGACTGGTACTGAAGAGTAAGACTGACCATCTACCTTCATGTAATAAAATTAATTTTACTATAAAAAGAAGTGTATGCAATCTTATGATATTTGAACATATTTCAATTTGTAAATACTATTTCCAATAAAGCCTAAGCGGCTTGTGCTTGAAAATATTGAGTTGTGTCAAAGTGGGGATTCGAACCGAGGATCTCTGAACTCAGAGACCGCGACGCTACCACTGGGCCACCACCCGTTCAAATTGCCTTGTCTTTAGTTTTCATATTAGTTTATTGTAGATTCTCTTCCAATTTTAATGTAATATATTTCAGGATGATCCCGATGCACATGACAATTTTGTTAAGCTTGCTGAAGCTTATGACATACTTAAAGATCCCACTAAAAGGAAAGACTATGATCTCTATGGCACCAAAAACTTTAAAAATCAAGCCCCACCACAATACCACAGCTACACATACTACAGGGACCAATTCGGAATATATGATGACGATCCTCAAATAGCAACTCTAAGTGGAGATGATTTTGGTATGATCATTTCATTTTTCAGTAAAAACATTTCTTTCTCTCAAACGTCAAACGAGAATTGTAACTTAAAATCTTTACTTTGGAAGAGGAACCATTAGAAATAAGTTTAAAACATGAAAAAGTATCGAAAGATGACACGGGTCGCATACTGAAGTTGACAACAGCTCTGTCAAATGGTGTTACGATTGCAAAGAAACAGTTATTCACAGAAAAAAAAACTTTTTTTTGTTGTATAAGTCAGTAAACGCCTTGTATAAAATATCTTAGCTTTGACTAGGTATTTTTATCTTTAAATGTTTTTTCAGAAAGCAGCGTAGAAGAAAGTGTTTGGTTTATTAATTTTTACTCGCCATTATGTGGTCACTGCCACCATTTAGCCCCAGAATGGAGAAAAATGGCTAAACTTCTGGAAGGAGTCGTAAGTTATTAATTTATATTTCAGTTCAGTTTTGGAATCCGACTTATCATTGTCACTCAAATGATCTTGAACGAGTGCAAAGAAAGTTTAAGATACATGCAATTCAAATTAGGTCTACCTGAGGGGGAATAACGAACCCACCATCCACCCACAGCTGTTATAGAGTCCTGGGGGACTCTCTTTCAGCTGCACATAGAGGAAAAATATTCTACTATTTCATCTACTCTATGCAGTTTAGTGAGGGGGGAGGAGGATATATATATATATATTTATATCCCCCCCACCCCTCTAAGGTTACCCCCCTCAGTATCTCCGTTCAATTTATTCAGAAAAATAACATTTACAAATATGTACAAATAAAACAAAACAATGAAAAAAGTAACTAAAGTAATTTACACATAATACACGTATATACAAAAGAAATAATAAGTAACAAAAGTAAGAAGACTTCCCAGTGGACGGAGAAAGAGAGGAGGGTCCATAGCACCAACCCCGCAAGGGGAGGACAGCACATACGCAGTGCCTTCCGCTCGAAAGGAAGCACAGTCCTAAACGAAGTTAGCGCACACTCAGGAGCAGCTCAGGTCTTCAGGTCTACCTGTGTCTGAAACAAATTATAAATCCTTGATGAATGTTTTAAAATGCAAATCCTTGATGAATGTTTTAAGTCATCCATTATTGTCAAGCGAGAGAACCGTAAATGACCTTTTGCTTATTTTAATTAATGATTTGTCTATCATTATTGTGTTTCTTTTATATGTATATTTTTTATATTTATATTTACATGTATATTCTTTTTAATTTTTTCAACTGATGTATTCTTTTATGTATTTTTCTTTTCTTTTTAAAAAAAAATTGCTTCATCATAATTATTGTATAAATATGTATACTATGTAAAAAAAAAAACATGTTGTAAAAGCCTGTGTTGTTTGAGGGTTTTATTTAATACATATTAACTATAATTTCAGGTAAAAATCGGTGCAGTAAACTGTGAAGATGACAGGCAACTGTGTTGGAATCTACAAATTCAACAATATCCAACACTTCTCTTTTATAATGAAAAGGTGAAACAACTGCGTATTTATTACAATGCACAACTCTATTTTATATTTTGCACAAAATATTAGGGGCTGTCTGTAAAAAATAACATCAAGATGTTGATAATATTTATCTAGTAAGAGATTTAGACAGTTAATATTGACAGGGCAAAAAATCGTATATTTTATTTTTAGTTGGCTCCATTAAATTAATTAAAAAGAAATCTATAGAATCTTATGATATTTGCACATATTTCAATTTGTAAGTATCATCTTCAATGAAGCCTAAGCGGCTTGTGCTTGAAAATATAAATCAATGATTCTATCACCAGGCCACTACCCGTTAAAACTTCACAATAAATTATGTTGATTTATTTCCAGACCTCTATGTATGACGGGGTGGAGTACTTTGGCAGTAACACGGCAGAAGCAATGGAGAAATATGTAATGTATCACTTCTCAGCGCAGTTTAAGATTCCAGAACTACAAAGTCGCCCGGAAGCCAGCAAGTCTCCCTGGCTACTCTTCCTGTGTTCTGATGATGGATTGTGTCCAGATGAAACTACCCGCACTAAAACAGCTGCAGTACTGGTAATTAACTAAATAAATATTACATTATTATAAGTAGATATTTGTGTTACTTATAACTATTCATTTCATTTATCCCATCCGTTCCATATGTAGAGTGTCCGGATTCCACAAACTGTTTCCAAGCTAAGCTGTCACTGACACCTGTGTCTCTTTCCAAGTCAGGTTTATGTTCCATAGTTCAAACGTAAACTTTCAAAATGTTTGTGAACATGTTTGTACCCAAGAACGATAGATGTAATAGATTTTATTCATATCTTTTTTTATTGTATTGGTCTTTTATGTCAACCTTTTTCATAAAAATAGAGTGATTCAAGGAACATAAATATGTTTATGACTATTCTATCATAAAACATGATAATGCTAGTTTTAATATTACTATACCTACAACACTTTTGACCAAATCTTTTTATTTTGTAATAGTTACAGTAAAGCTTTTATTGGTAAAAACTTAAAGAAAACATTTTCCAGCTATTGTTCATTTTTCTCAAAAAAAGTTAATGCAAAAAAGGTTAAATATTTTGGGTTATATTGGGAAGATTTTTAAGAGATACTGTTGTATAAAAATATGCTGGTATTTAAAAAAATCCTTTGCATTAACAAACATTTTCCATTTACTTATTTACTAAAATGCTTGGTCCTTGATTAAGCAATTTCAATACTAGATCAAGAGAAAAACGTGTTTGACATGATTATATGATATTAATCCTAATGTGTAAGCTGTGTGAACAATTTCCTGCTTTGTGTATAAATTTATGTGGATAAAAGAATTTCAAAATGTTACAGGTACTTGAAAGTTTTAAAATACGCCATTTTATTTTTCCAGAAAGGACTAGTGTCAGTAGGCTATAGCGATAACAGAAATCTCATAACTGAAATAAGCGGTGATGACCGTTCCAGCATCATGTTCTGGAACCAGAAAGAAGGGGAACCGTCTGTCCAACACACAGTTACGGGAAGTGAATTTATGGACATTGCTGATCGGGTACTAGATCTGTTACCAGAAGCAACAAAATTAAATGAGGAAGGATTTCAGGTAATTTTTATTAATTTTGGTTTAAATTGTATAAAATATTGAAGAAAAGAAAACTTTTCCATATTTTATTTCAATCGTAAATTGTAGCACTACATATCGGGTATACTTCACAAAGCGAGGTAATTTTTAAGAGGACTAGTCTATGGTAAATCCATAGTATAATAGGTTATTAAATTTATACAGTAGGTTAAGATGGGTTGGGTTTAATAAAATAATTTAAATCAAATAGTTATTTAAAAGCAATATCCTTTATAATAGGTTATGAAATTTATACAGTAGGTTAAGATAGGTTGGGTTTAGTAAAATAATTTAAAATCAAATAGCTATTTAAAAGCGAAATTTTTACCGTAGGTTAAGATTTTTAAATTCAACCAATCACAGCTTTGCCCATTTCTATGCTGTACCTCTATAATCCAGAGAGTAAAAACTTTTGTGGAATTTTGACAGCTCGACCTCGCTTTGTGAAGTATCCCACATATGTTACTTTACTAAATAATTGAGCTTTGTTTTAAGTGATGTTTCGACAGGGTAATAGATGAAAATATCAATATTTTTTTTAGAGACAATATTTTGGATAAAACAAATAACATTTTGACTGTCCAAATATTTGCATAATTTTAAAAAATAATTGATAACTAAACAGTGCCGGAAAAGCTGTAGAAAGGGTAATATGGATATAATCTAGTGGGTATTAAATTACTATACATAAATGTGAATTTCAGAATGCAAGAACACAACTAAGGATTGGATCAGACACTCCATGGCTATTGTGCTTTACTTTAAATATGGATACACAAAAAACTGTCATGTTAAAAAAGCTGACTGCATCACTAGATGGATTTAATATAGGTTTGTCTGTTTGTATCATTCATGCTTAGAAATTAAGTAATAAGATTTTATGTTGCATATTGTTTGGCAACACAACACAGCTCTCAATTTACGAAAACTCGATAAGTTATCTGCTACAATAAAACAACAGCTTAATATCAAATAAGAAATATTGCTTTAATTTCACACATTATTCAATTTAAAAAATCCGGTACAAAATTTAAAAGCAAATCAACGTTTCTTTTTCTTTAATTAGATCACATTCTTTTTTATATTGTGTTATTAAAAGTGTTAGTTAACATTGCTATAAAATATAAAATGAATGCTTGAACTTTTAATAGAAGGTATTGAGATAAAATGGAAATAATTTGTGCTATAAAGATTACATATTGCGCCTAAAGTATATTGTCTCGTATTATAAACGAGCCCAACAGTTTATTTCTTTCATTTTTTTTTTTTTTTTTTTAAATTAACAAATATTTGGGTTATTCTGATATACTCAAATAATCAATTTCAGGGCTGCTTTCAAATAGTCGGAAATAATTGTGCCAGAAAGCAGAAACAAGTTGTGTTAGAGTGGGATTCGAACATAGAGATTCCAATCCGGAGTCCTCAAATCTACCACTAGACCACAACCTGGTTTAATTGCTTAAAAAGAAGAAAGCTTCTTCTTTCAAAATGCCAATAATGTAACAATTTTATCTATGGTTAAATCCATAGAAATTGGTGTAATTTAGAAAAGTTTTGATCCACAATTCTTATTTGAAATAAATTTTCACCTGACTAAAAATAAAAAGTATTTTTAGGAGAAATAAACTGCGCACGGTGCAGCAATCTGTGTGCATCACTTCACATAGCCAAGTACCCGACATGGGCTATACTAAAGAAGGGAGGCGCATTTGAAGTGCACAGTGGAAGATCATCTTTACACGCTGTTGAAAGGTTTGCTCGGGAGACGCAACTAGCCACTAACCTACATGCATTGTCACCGCAAGACTTACAGCGGATTATGGCGGAAGGTAAAAAATAAATGTTAACTAATAATATTTTACACATACTTATATCGACAGTCCTAAAGCACAATGTTGAATCTGTTGAAAATCACTATTTTTGGCATATTTTTCATTTCGTTTAGTGAGTTTTAAGCCTATATAAAAAAAAAATTATCTCTCAATTATTCAACAGTAATTCAATGATTTAGATACAAAAATTGACAAATTTCAGACATTTTAAATTAATTCAAGTAAGTACTGCACCATGTTTCAGATGCAAATTGTATTTTTTCCTTGAATAATGAGTACTTAACTGGCTTTACATTCTAGTTTGGCACCGTCGACTGTGCTCAACACTCCCACGTTTGCTCTCGGTATAATGTACACAGGTACCCCACTACGGCCATATATAACGCCAGCACCGTCAACATGTTCCAAGGGGAATCTGACGTCAATGCCATCGTGGAGTTTATTAAATTGATGAAATATAATTACGGTAAACAAAAACATATTTTATAATCCCAATTATCTTGGCATTTTTTTAAAAAGCTTTCGTGCTGAAATTTGATGTGATGAGTAAAATCTATTCCCTTCAGAAAGATCATCATCATTAATTTTGTTTGACAAGTAAATATGAATGATACGAAAATGTTTATTATACATACTTACATCAATCTGTTGAAAATGTAAATGATAAATATATTTTTCAGTCACTACTCTTGATACGGATAATTTCTACGATGAAGTTGGTGGTAAAAGTGAACTGGATATATACGTAGTAGACTTTTATGCACCTTGGTGTGGTCCCTGTCAAAAACTCCAGCCAGAATGGAGAAAAATGGCCGAAAAGGTAATAAATTGAATATTAGCCTCCAATACCAAGTTAATATTTTACTTCTTCCGGCGTTTAAATATCTATTATTTACGTTTTAGTTATCCCATTTGAAACACGTTCATGTCGGTGCAGTGAACTGTGAAAAACAACAAGAACTATGTAATGATCAAAGTATAAGATCATATCCTACTATTAGATTATATCCAACTGGATCCAGAGGATTAAACACCATGGCGTAAGTAACATACTCGGTACATTTCAAGAGCACTGTTAACATGTTCCAATAAATATTATTTCAAAGTTATTTTATTCTATTCTGATGTTTTCCTTTTTTAGGATTTACTCGAGTTACGAGAGAGATGCTTCTTCACTGCATAAGTGGGTTCTTGGCTTCATACCAAATTCAATTGTCAACTTAAACAAACAAAATTATAGGGACAATCTACTGTCTAAAAGGTCAGTAGAACTTTTTAAACGAAGTAAATAATAATTGCACAAAGATGAATTAATATGCACAGTTTTTTCACTTAATTTTTCTGAAGGAAGTGGTGAAATACAAAAATAATTTAACTTGTTTTTGTATCATTACATCTTGAAATATAAAAAAAATTGAAATTGCATCCACCATCTTGAATAAAAAATGGTGTCTAAATATGTGATTATGACTCCCATTTCCCCGGAAAACGTTACACATGTTCATATAATCAAAAAAATTTCATCCGTTATCTTGAATTTCAAAATAAACGCAAAATTCGAAATCAGGTACCCTAATACCCCTGAAAATGATACCCATGTTCATATTACCAAAATAATTTGCGTATGCCATAATGGATTTTAAAGTAAACATGAAATTCTAAAACACCGAAATAATTAAAATAATAACATTTTTGAGGCTGAGTTTTCTGAGGGAATGAGTTTCCTGCGGTCCCACTAGTAAATTCACTTACAACTTAACGGTAATAATGTTTCATATTTGCACAAAAGTTAACGATGTTACAATTCGGCTTTAAAAATTTAAAAACTCCAAAAATGTCTTGTATTCACATGTATTTATTTATACTTTATAGAGAGGATCGAACTTGGGTAATAATATTCTTTGCGCCATGGTGTGGGTTTTGCCATCAATTTGAACCAGAATTCATAACAGTCATTCAGGTAACTAACTACAAATTTATAAATCTGCATTTACCTATTTATTGGGACTTGAATAAAAACACACCAATAAGATTTGAATTGATTTCAAAAGTCTGGAAATACTGCGGAAGCCGTGAAACCTTGTTTTGCTACTGGTGCACGAAAATACTTTTCTTTTTTTAAATATTCATATTAATATTTCTTCTACAGAGGTTAGAAAACATTGTCATCGGAGGAAAGGTGGACTGCCAGAGAGAGGGTGCTCTCTGCTCACAGGAAGGAATATCAAGCTATCCAACAATTAAACTTTTCCAACGGGTTGACGGAGTTACGAAAATAACTGGAGGAATCACCATAGAATCATTCAAGCAGGAAGCTCTGTATAATGAAATTAAAGGCCTTGCAGCTAATGCATACATCACACCCGTCGAACACGATGAATTATAAAACTAAAATAGCCAAATAAATCATTTTATTGCATGACAAATCACTTGACTAATGGGAAAAAATTATTGCCAAATAGCCACAACTGAATGGATGACATTTTTTACTTCGATAACTTTTATCATATTTTTGAAAAAAAATATTGAAATTTATACAAATACACATGTTAGTGGTAATTTTTAATTACAGAATACATTTCTTTTTAGAAATCCGATATGTATAAATAAGTACATAAATTAAATCACGAAAACCAACATGAATTTTTTTATATATGCTTTATAACAATAACATTGAAATAAATAATTTATTTTGTATTTCCACAAAAGTAATAATTTTGGCTGTTTTTATCAGTAACGAAATTAATGTTCCTCTTTTAAAATAAAATGTTTTACTTAGGAACTAATCTAAATCCGCTGAATTACGGCCTATTGTCACCAATTAACATAGATTTTACCCCTTCTACTTCAAAATGCCTACTACGCGGAGATCTAGCCTTCTGATTATGGATACCTTATTTGATATAGGTAATGCATTTAAACGCATGCCACTAAGTTATTGTAGAAGACATATGTTTAAAAATAATGAAATGACGCTATTTGTGAAGATATTACAATTTTATTTTTTATTTTTAATAATTTAAAAGTATCTCAATAATTTATTGGTTTCCCATTTAGTTGACTGAATTTAATATTGATTTTTTTATTCTAATAATGGAGTGTGAAAACTGTAAATATTAATTTTATGCAATGAATGAAAAATGTACAAATAATATTAATATTACAAATATGAAAGTCACAAAATTTTAAAACTAGTGTAGATCTGAAATACGTTTGTAGTCTTCCATCGATTAGCAATTTTTAATATCACATAATGCAGTCCTTAAGGTAAAAAGGTCTTCAAATATTATGACGAAATTCTTGTATTATGCAAAAAAAAAAATGGTTTCAAGAAGCTAGCACAAAGGATTTCGATAAATTATACAATTTAAATCAATCATACAAATAATTCATAGTTTTTGTTATTTTAAATAAATTGTACGATTTATGTTTAAAATAAAAAATTTAAAAGATGCTTTATAAGCTTAGTAAATTTTCATCACCTAAAATAATTATCTTTATTACTTCTTTGCTTTTATGATAAACATGGAGTAACAAAACTCGTAGTATGTACAACTGAAAACTGGTGGAATCTACATCATATTTGGAATTTAATCTGTAATATTGCTCGAGTTGAGCTTTAGAAAAAAATCTTGTAAAACTTCTTAAAAGTACCATAGATAAAGCAAAATTGCATAAATTCCTAATAAAATTTGATTTTTGCTTATGTTTTCTATATGGATAGTATTATTTGAGTAAACAAAGTATATTTTGATTAGAATTTCTATAAAAAAATCAACCTCTTACTGAATTTTCTTTACAACTATGGGTCAAAAAAAAAAAATCTACAAAATCGACCCCAAATATGACGTAGATTCACTGGTTTCTCACTTGTACATCGAGTTTCGTTACATTGTGTATAATGAAATAATAAAAATATATTATTGAAATACATTTTAGATGATTTTAAGTATGCAGATACGTACTTACAAAACAAAAGTAATATTATTTATATTTATTTAACAAGAAATATGACCATATATATTTTTATAATCTACCCCAATGCAACTAATTTTATTAAAACTTTTGCCTCTTTCTTCTGCGCAAATAACTTACTATTGTTATTTATGGAAAATTCTAATTCTCATTTTTATTGAATCTTATGATAGATCTGAATCATGCATTTATAAATTCCTTTTTGGGAAGCTTGTTAAATTATACTAATTCCAAAGAAAATGTGATTACTTGTCATGTGTGTGGGTCGAAAAATGACAGAAAAACTTTTTTGTAATTATTTTAATAAATATAAAAAAAAATATCATTTCATTGTTTTATTTTTTAACATTAACACATTGGTTCATAACATTTTCTAAATTCATAATAAACATTCAAGTTAGACGAGATATTTGATGGGATTAGTTGAAGATCAATTATAGGTATAGATGCAAGTTCATTATTTTTAGAATTGGGTGTTTCCTTTGCCTTTTCATGTCTTTGTCTGTGTCTTTTCATTTCTGATATGTTAACGAACCCCTGTAGACACTCGGGCCAGTCACACTTGAACTTCTTGTCCCCCGTGTGTCTCTTGAAGTGGTTAGAGAGGTGATAGGAAGTTACAAAGGTCTTGTCACACATGGAACACGGATAAGGTCGTTCTCCAGTGTGAGTTCTCAAGTGTTTCTTTAGGGCGTGTGAAACTGTGAATGCTCTGGAAATTTAAAGAAACCAATATTGTTTTCCACATTTGCGCAAGTGTCGATCAGTTAAAAAATCACTCATCGTTAAAATTAAATCCGATAACTCTTATATTAAATTATCAACATATATTACAAACCTGGGGCATACTTCACACTGGTAAGGTTTGACTCCAGAATGGGTCCTTGTATGAATCATTAAGTGACCGGATTGAGCAAATCTGAAAAGAGAATGAATGGACACATTAAACATTTTAAACAAGGATGAATAAGATTTTAAAATAAAAAAACTTCTGTTACTGATAGACAAAAAAACTCGGCTTCAGAATCATTTTTCAGGAGACACATTTCAGTGAGTATGCTGTATTTCTTCAAATTATTTTATTTAGATAATGTTATAAAAGAAATTTAAGAAATAGAGTAGACTGCGGCTATATAAATGACTATATCTAACTTTAGAATTAGAAAATGAAACTTTTGGGCATCAGGTAGAGTTGTATTTGCTAAAGAAAAAATGTATTTTAAAAAAAGTCAAACTTGGAAGTAATTTGATTGTTACCTTCTATTGCAAATATTGCAAGCAAATGGTTTATCCCCCGAGTGTATTCGCTCATGGTCGAGTAGATTTCCATAAAATAAGAATGTTTTACCGCATGTTGTACACATGTGTCGCTTAGTTTTATCTCTTTCCTTGGGCTTTTCAACACTACATCTAAAATAATTAGACCTTTAGGTGGGTAATAGAACAATATTTATAATAAACCATGAAGAGTTAATCCAATATCTTATTGCTTTACACCGTATATACAAGCAAAACTAAGATAGATCTCCAAAAAAAAATGCATGGTTCCATGTGTTTTTACTATAAATTATGTAAGTAGTTACTCTGATTTAAAAATACATTATTTAAATTTAATTTTCAAAGGTTGAGTAATTACAAAAACTAAAAAGCAGTATAGGTATACCTTATATCTTTTTTTGTGATGGATGCAGCTGAACTTTTTTCTGCTGCTCGGGCTTTTTTGTGTAGACTGTTTTTAATTTTCTTTTTTAATTTGACCTTATTCTTTCTTTTGTTACATTTATGGTTTTTTTCATCAAATACATTTTCAGATTGAATGCTGTCTGTTTGTATTTGGGCTGAGCCATAACTAACTGATTCGAAGTCAGTATTGCGTGATTCAATTATTTCATTTCTTTGTTTTATAGATCCAGCACAGTGCAATACTAAAACAAATCAAAGATCGAAAACAAATGTAATTTATTAGTAAATGAACATTTAGAGAATCAAAAAAAATAACCATTTCAAAACTACTTTTATATAACATAAAATAACTATAAAGGGCTGGATATATAAGTTTTCATACAAAAACTAGGCACGCCATTCACTTTAGACACAACGAAACTATAGCAGGACACATAATATATGCACCGTCTTGAATTCAAACAGTTAAATAATTAAACTGTGTATTTTTATTCTTCTTATATTATGTAGAAACCGACATTGCAACTGTGTGTAAATAATAATAAGTAAATTTCTCACATTCGTCTTTGTTTGTGTCTTGTATTGATGTTGAATCCGACGAGTTGTCCTAAAAAACATAAATTTTAAAAAAAGTTTTACATAATAAAGGTAATTTTAAGTTACTATTTTCGCAGTAAAACATTAACTATCACTATAATTAGCTAATTTCAATTAAATATCACAGTACCTTGACAAAATAAAGATGTTTATTGATATTTGCAGGATGCCCAACATACTTCTTCAGTTGTTTCTCTGATAATTCACACTTTTTTCTAAAACTATATGCATTATTCAACTCCAGTAAACATTTGGAACAGATATTAGGGGGCAATCCATCATTAAAAACAACCTAAAAATAGAATTTTACCATCAGTTGTAAGTATAGCAAATATAAAAACTATGATAAATATTGAGTATGAGAAAATATTGTTATTTTAACAAACATTAAATTTAAATAATAGTAGGTACTCGCATGTATTGATGAACATTCCATTAAACGATCGCTAAGAGAAACGCCTGATTCTGTTTTAGTGTAAAGACAAGTTTCTCTCTTTATGCAGACAAACTCTGCATAAATGTTTCATATTATCCATTTGAGATAGCGGTATTTAAAATATTGTATTTATGTATTATTGTTTTTGTAAGCAAACCCAGCCTTTACAAACAAAAAGCAAAAAGTGACATTTTACATTTGACAGCAAAGCCACAGATTAAATATGTTGCGAAGACATTTTGAAAGTGGTGATGTGCATGACCAAAAGCGAAAAGCTGTTATATTATAATCGAATATAATGGATTTAAGAATTTTTTAATAATATTGTCTTAATTCAATTTTATGATATTATTGGCACAAGTTTCAATTTGATAATACTATTTTCAGTGAAGCCTAAGCAGCGTGGCGTGTGCTTGAAAACTGGAATAAAGACCAAAGTCCGCAACGCTACCACTGGGCCACCACCCAACACCTCCTCTACATAAAATTCAGGGGGTGGTGCACCACCAGACCTGTCCAATATTCAAGTTAAGGAGCAAAAGCTTCTCGTTAACTATTTAGGTACTAATCGAGGACTTAGTATTTACTTTACCTATATTTATGTACAATTTCGAGTTTCGGTTGTCAACTTTTGAATAATGAATTACACAACTAAAACATTTAAAAAAACAAAATGTCAATTTACTTCACCCAATGAAAACAAACAATTTTCAATAAATTAATCTGTTTACTGATCTGTATATCTTTTTTGATAGATTTTATTATTAAACCATGATACCTTCCACGCGAAACTCTTTTCTACAAAAAAAATGTCAAAAGAGTTCTGTAAAGGTGAATGGTATAGTTAAAGCAGGTAAATAGCATTTTTATAAAAAAATATAATTTTTGTCTTTAATCTTATGTTACCGTGCATGTGCATTTTATTGGTATGTACAGAAGCGTATTGTAGAGAAAGACATAAATTTACAGTTCAGCGGAGTATCTACGGATGATTTTTTTTTTCAGTTTTTCCGAAAATTAATAAAGAAAGCTATGAATCGTTTTCAATGCTTTCATGTGATTTACCTTCTGAATACAAAATAATGGATCTGAATATTACTAATTACACGAGAGGATTTGGAAGAACTGGATTAGACAGACAGGCAAGTTACCTAACAATTCGGTTTGGAAATCATTGTGGTTGAAAATTTGTTTAATTTTCCCCGAAATGTAACCCTTGTAATAAAGTACATAGTACCTATATTATCCAAATTTCCTCTTAAAATATTATTAGTTTACGCATAGCAGCATACATAACCTTTAGGTATACCTACACGTAGCTAGTAGGCCAAGTAGTGACCAAGACGATGGACTCACCACTGTTGAGGTCATTAATTACTAAAAAGTCAAATATTAAAAAATTACAACTTAGTTACATTATAGAATTTAAAATTTTGAAGGTGCATGATTGTACACGGTGTTCCAATTCAGCACCTTATTTACGGATTATTTCAGCCAAAAAAATAGTAGTTTCACGTAACTGTTTTTTAAAAGACAACATTAAGTTTTTAATGCCTTTATTTTAGATGGAAGAGCTAAGAAGTTTGGATTTGATTGATGTTCTAATACCTGCGTTAACAGACCTCATGAATCAGGTTCATGATAGTGAAAAAGCATTATATCTTATTGAAAAAGGAATTGTAAATCGGTAAAAATATACCTAATTAACCATCACGCCATTTTTCCGATGTGGTAGGCAGAGATGATATAATGCCCACACAACTCTGTCCTGGCATACTTCTCTTGCTTCCTCCATATTCACACATCTTCTCAAACACGCACGGAGATTATTCCGACTTGTCACATGACTACTTTCAAGCACTTGCCGTACTTGATCATGCCAAGTCTTTTTCAGCCCTCCTCGACTTCTCCATCCAGAAGCACTGCGTCATCAGCGCGTGGCGTAAAAAAGACAGCTAACCACTGATTTATTATACTGATTATTTAACTAACAATCACATCAATCACTTTTGCTTCCACACCCATACTTTTCAGTTCTTTCATACATTTATCTATGTATATACACAACCGTGGTGACATTAAACATCCCTGTTGCACTCCTTTAGGGATGTCAAACCACGACGTGAATGACCCATTTACCCTGCAAAACATGCTGAAATTTTTTTTGGACAAAGAAGTAATAGCGCGGACAAGGTTGTCGTTCACTCCATACTCTGATAAGACCATCCATAGCTTTACGCCAAAAATTTCTCCAACACATTGCGTAATGCAAATATTTGATCCATACGACCTTTTAAATATATTTTGAATTAAATAAGCAGTTATGAAAATTATGAACCATTTCAAACAATCTCATTAATTTAAAAAATGTTTAACTGAAATACTTTTACACATATTTTGTAGTATATCTCACGTACTCACACCTAATGATGAAGAACATGAAATGAATCCACTCGTAATAATTGTAAAAGCAAAGGCCTGTACAACACTGAGTACTCTTGCTAACTATTACAAAGGGAGCTCAGATATAATAGAACATGAAGAATTAATGGACTTTTTGAAAATAATTTTGGTTGAACACGATGAAAATGTTAAATTAGAAGCTGCAAAAGCAATAAACGTTTTGTGTAAAAATTCATTGCGTAAGTACCTACTATCTTTTTTTAAATCATATAATTTTAAATTATATTGATACACATTTCAGTCTATATTTTATAACGTGTAATGGTGTGTCCTTTTTCATATTTATATTTTCTCTCATTCCATTCATCAGTAAACATTAATAAATTAATTGTAATTATGCAATGATAATGCATTGTATTTATTTAGAAATAAGAATTTTATTTTAATTTTAAAACTTATGTTGGATGTATTGTGACTTGTTTAATCATATATTTCACACATGTGAGGCAATATGCCAATGTTTGTACATTAAATACAAAAAATATAAATAAATAAAATAAAATATATATAAGATCGTAGATTGGATAAGTAAATACAATAAAAAGCAGAAATGGACATTGTGTTTGACTAGTAGGTATACTGAACTAGTATACCAAGGGTAACTTTTAAGAAGCTACTTTTTGTAAAAGTTTTTCCACCAGTGCACATCCAAAGTACGTACATAGTATGTATTGTGGTATTAATGGACTTTAATACCCATCAAAATAACACCCTGTGTTTTCAGCGATATTTTGTGATTTCAGAACACTATGTTGGACTAAAAGTCGCATGCGACACTTCGAAATGGCGAGTGATCTACGTTACAAAATCACTCACCATTCCGAAGTGTTGCATGCTACTTCCAGAGCCGGTTTTATAAACATCCGTTCGTAACGTTTGATATACTAATCGGGTATTGTTCAGTACAAAATGTATGTAACATTACCTGATTAGTAAACCGAGCGTTACTGACGGATGTTTATAAAACTATCCCTCAGTTCAGCATAGGGCCCCAGTTATGTATATTTTTTCCGATTTTCTAGATGATTTAATTATTTTTTTGTTATTATACAAAAAACTTTAATAAAAAGCTTGTCAAAACAATTCAATTATTAAAAAAAATTTATTGGACCGAAAAAAGCTAAATGAATAGCATTGAAATTGCAAAACATCAGGGACGTCAATATATTTATCAACATGTAAGATGAGGTCGATACAAGCATTTGATGATCTTATAATGACGATTTTCCGTGGATGTTCATTGATAAAACGCTTGTATTATCGACCTCGTTCTGACCTATTTCTACGTGTCGATATATTGGTGATCCCTGCCCTGGTGTAGCCTCTATATCCCCTATATTTTGACTGATATAGATAGTAGGTAACATTTATTAATTACAGTTGCAAAAACAATGTCCGAAAAAACATAACATGACGCCGTTTCTTCTGGATAGAATTGAATTTGAAGAAAATGAATTGAAATTTATACATTTTGATAGTTTGAAGTCATTAATGGTTTACGATCCAATAAGTTCACTTAATCATAATGCTGTCAATACTATGGTAATATTATTTTTTCATGAACAGTTTTTTTTTGTATTCATATCGACTACTTTATTAGATGTCGGTTTTGAGTATTAATGAATTCTTACTTTTGAGATACGTAAAATGCTGAAAAACATTTCCATCGCTTTTAAAAGTTGATTATGATTTCAGATAAAACTTCTGTCTTTATATAATAAAACAATAAAAGCAAACGCTATGGACTGTTTGTCAACATTGATAACATATTTAGAAGAATCGCAAGAAAGTGATATTGTTGATCCGTACACCAAACATACAATAGGACATTTTATTGCAAATGGAATACCTTTAGAAGGATTAGAATGTACTTGTCCTTCAAAGAAATCATAGTTTTTAATTTTTTACCATTATCTTTTTATCCATGTTTTTATGTTTCAAAAAAAGTACCTAGCATTTACGTGCATGCATGGTGGAGGATCTATAATAAAATACAGCCATAAATATTTCAGGAACTCTTAAAAATAATTATGATTCTGAATTCTGAGTAATATCTAGATAATTTTTCCATATCAATTTGCTATCAATTATTTCCGTAAGACCAAAGTTGGTAGGAAAAGGGAAAAAAAATATAAGAATGCGTATAATATTATATTGTATTTTTTTCTTCTTTATTCCAGTGTTGAACACAGGCCTCTCCATTCATCTCTCTCTTCATCTCTCCATTTGTCTCTATTTGTTCCTTTCTTTGATCATGCGCCAAACACTCTAACCTGCGACTTTCGCTATGGTCTGCCATCTTATTTTTGGTCTTCCGACATTTCTTCGTCCCTTTCATGTCGCTATTATTTAGGACTTAAAAAGTCTAATAATCCTCGCTTCTTCTAGATTTAAAAATGAGTAGGTAATTTATAATGAGCATGATAATAATAATAACCATTTTTCTAATGCTACCTATTGTACAGTTTTTGTAGAAATTTAGTTCATATTGAATTTGTTTATTTATTTTACGTTATATTGATTTCATAAAGACATTGTTTGATAAATAAACTTTTACAAGGCAGTTTTTTAGACGTTTTCCTTTTTCCACTACTACTACCTAAGGTGCATAGAGCATTGCATCGGTACACCAAAAGTGCAGTGTATATTGATCACTTTATCACTATGCTTTGTTAAAGTGATGATTTATTTTATTAGTAGGAGCCTAGCACATAAGCTAGTGGGTAGGTTAGTTTCAGAAAAGCAGTCCTTATATTCAAGGATTAAAATGATTATTTGAACTTTAGCAAGGTGTTCAAAAAACACAAAATTCAAAAGACACAATAAATTGCATCCTACTACACCATCAGAACTATTTTGACATAGTACCTACATGTGTTTTATTTAATAATTATTACTTAATAAGATCTAGCTGGCTTGTATATAAAAGAAAACGGCAGCTTTTAGAAAAAAACGGGAGTACGGCTTGGATTATTCGCCAGTATGAGAGCCATTACTGCATTCAACAATACCTAGGAAAGCTGTTTGGAGATCAGATGTTTTACTGTTAAAACAAAATCCGCCTTTTTAACGCCTGCATCATACCTGTTCTCTCTCTATGGCTGCGAATCATATTACCTAACCAGGGCCCAAAATAGCAGGCTTCCGAGTTTTGAGGAATATTGGGTGTGCCGTGGTTTATATAAAAAAAAATTGTGGCCCAGTGTTAGCGACAGCGTCGTGGTCTTTGAATCAAGAGATTTTCGGTTCGGATGCCCACTACGCCGCGACTTGATTCCTATTTCCAAGCACAAGCCGCTTTTTGCCTTCATTGAAAATTAAAAATAGTATTGACTAATAAAAACATATACAGAAAAAAATAATGCATTGATTTATTTTCTTAATAAAAAAAAGTGTTGAATTATTATGTAGATATTTAGTTATCAAAGCCATTATTGTCTAAATAACCAGAATTTTATTCCAACTTCCAACTACAGAAATAATATATTCTGATAAATTAATATTGTGACCAGTTGTGCACATTACTACAATATGAGTGAACAAAGAACACTTCGTATTATTACATTGTTTGTGAACGCACTTTTTATGAGATTACCTGCATTGGTTTTTCTCTTTTTCTGTCAAATTGAATATCTTCGAACGTCTTCTATGCATGTCAAAATCGCTGATCTTTTTCTTTTGACGTAAACGCCGTGAACTTTGACAGGTAAGAAAATAAAGTTTTTTGAATACTTTTATGAACTCGAGTAATTTTTTTATAGGCTTTTTTTAAGCACATTTGTTTATTAAATTAAACTTCTTAATTAATCGAACGATTGTATCAAGTATTCTTAGTCACAATTATGATTTATTTTTTAAAGCCTTTATTTCACTTTGCTTAGGTAATGACATGACCCTTTGTACAGAGAGATTTTCAATTTTTATTTTATTTTCTAGAAATTCGCTTAGAGATCATATTTATAATTCAACAAAAAAAAAAGTATTGCAAAGTACTGCTTAGTATTGCTTTCCGTGGGTATCTTATTTTGTAGGATCTTATCTGAAATAATTGCGATTCTCTACCTACTGATTACTTAATGATGATAATTTTTTAATTCAAATGATTGTCTTACTTTTTCTTTAAGCTTGTCAGTGTATCTCTAAAATTCATCAATTCAATAATTAACGGCATTATTTTAAAAGTGGGTAGATTTCTTTTTCTTTATTAGTTTTATAAGAATCATAAAACAGAAGTTACTCAAAAGCGAGAATAACTTTAAAGAGAACTATCTGTGCATCTATCATCTGCAGTGTATTTTGATTATTTATTACATGGAGGTAAGATGATCAGTCTACGCTTTAGTGCTAGTCTGATGTACCATACATTTATTTATTTATTTAAAAGATATTAAGAACATAACAGAAAAATCCAAATCATTCTTAATACAATTAATACAGCAATAGATATAAAAGGTATAGCAAAAAACAGAAAATAACATTACAAATTAATTACAGTAGTGC
The DNA here is from genome assembly GCA_022494985.1 of Micrasema minimum. Taxonomy (NCBI): domain Eukaryota; kingdom Metazoa; phylum Arthropoda; class Insecta; order Trichoptera; family Brachycentridae; genus Micrasema; species Micrasema minimum. The sequence goes on from JAGVSP010000759.1 coordinate 46,574, forward strand.
AGTAGTAGTAATTACAAATTAGAAAGTGCTCTCCTGACGGAAGATCCACTGTCGTGAAATAAGTCGACATCCGAGGTGATGCGATTAAGTAACAAGATTGCTCTACCAACAGGCATAACCATTGGCAGGTTGGTTCTGCATATTGGCAGGTAAAACAATCGATGCTGTCTTTGTCGAAGATAATTATCAGGTACGAACAGACCTACATCCATCAAAATTTCTGAGTTATGTATGCGACCACCAATCACCTGAAAAAAGTGAACACCCAAATGGACGTCTCTCCTCCTCCATAATGACTGATAGCCTAGCATCCCTAGTAAAAAAGTCGGTTGGGAAGAGCCAAGGATAATATCCATATTCCTTTAGGTACAGATAGCGCAAAAATTTCTTCTGTACTCTCTCCACCATCAAAGAGTATTGAGCCTCATGTGGCGACCAAATAATCGAACTAAACTCCAACCGACTTCTTACCAAGGAATTATACAATGTCCTCATAACCTGAGTGTTAGAAAAGATCTTACATAAAATATTCATGTGAAAAACCAAATCAATATACCATTTTGAGTACTAATTCAGTGGCCTATGCACCCTTAATTGTGATAAGGCAAAATAAAAATAGAGCATTACTTAGTTAAATAAAAAAAATTATCTTGTTCTTTACAAATATTTTTTGCTGGCTACTTAGGTTGTCGGCATCGTCATGTAGTGGCAGAGCATTAGGCTGCCACGAATGAGGTCGCGGGTTCGATTCCCAATGGCAGCCAATATGAAATATTTATTTCAATGTGATTTTCACATTAAAATATTTCATATGTGATACCTTGGACTGGTGCTGAAGCGTAAAACTGATCATCTTTCCTTCTTGTAACAAATGATCAAGATTCACTGCACTTGGTGTATCAATACAGTGCCCTATGCACCATTGGGTGCGTAGTAGTAATAGTAGTACTTAGGTACTTATTCATTAAAAAAAATACTTTTTTTCAGCACCATCATGTCGTTCATGAGAAGTATAAAGCCATTACAGGTAAATGTTGCAAGTTTTAAGTGCAGCAGTAGATTATCAAGCTCTAAACCTACTCTCAAGAATGAAGACTACCAATATATGCAACGGAGCAAGCTGCCGACAATGCATTTCCAAAAATCGCTTCCTCGTTTGCCGATCCCAATGTTGGAGAAGACATGCGAGAGATATTTATCAGCTCAGCGCCCTCTACTGAATGATGAGGCGTACCAACATGTGGAATCACAGGTAGAGAGCTTTTGTAACGGCGTTGGTCAGGACTTGGACAAGAATCTAAAGATTGAAGACAAGAAAAATAAACACACCAGCTATATATCTAAACCATGGTTTAATATGTACTGGGGCGACCGAATCCCACTTCCTATCAACTATAACCCAGCGCTGATATTCAATAATGATACCAATAAGGACTTCAACAATCAGCTTGTACGGTCTACTAATTTATTGATTTCCTCACTGAGATTTATGTTATCTCTACGGTCCGGAATTCTGGAACCAGAAGTGTATCATATGAACCCAATAAAGAGTGATACAGATTTGTTCCGGACTGTCACTGGAATGTTGCCATCCTCTTTGTCTTGGTAAGTGAATCTTTTGTGAATTTATTTTTTGACAAGCATTTTATTTTGTCTAAAACATCTGTAGATCTACATAAAACATAATCAATAAGTTACATCCTCACTAGAACCGAATAAAAATCCTTTCATGTCATCAACTCTTAACAAATTGTATGTTGCCATAGTTTTAAAATATTCCGACGAGGCAATGCAGCAATGACAAATTATAAATCTCTATAGATAGAAAATGGTTTGATTGTATTTACTCTAAATATTTGATTTGCAGAAAAAACACCATTCTGATGATCTCTTAGTGTTTTTGTGAAACTGAATCACACTTTATTCTGCAGGTATGGAGCGTTTGCGTTTAAAGCTTATCCGTTTGGATATGAGTCAGTACACGGGACTATTTGGTTCTAGTCGTATTCCAGAAATGGGGATGGACAGGATAGTGAATGACTATCAAAGTAAACATGTTTTAGTGCAAAGAAGGGGCATTTTTACACTTTTGATGTCTTGGATAAAGATGGTAAATACTTGATTCAATGATTAATATTAATCAAAGTGAAAAATGCTCAATATTAACAAATACATAAATTATATGTATCAAAATTTTCTAAATGACTTATTTCAAAATTAAATCTGCATGTAACTTTTAATGCTCACTGTGATTTTCACCCTCTATACTCTATTAATGAAGTCTATCTTGTTAGGCGAAAGGATTTAACTCAGAATTCGGAACCTCATTTTTATTTTATAAAGTCACCCTTGAAAAAAACTAGTCTTGTAAATTTTGTAGCGAGATTGTTACTGTTTTTTAAGAGTAATTTTTTTAAATTCATGTTTATTGGTCTTTCTTTCTAAATTCAGTTTTAATTTTGTCAATCAATTTGTACCCGTGCGTAGGTAGGTATCAAGCCTATTAAAAAATATTGCGTGCATCTAGTATTTTGTGTATTTATTGAATTTAATATCTTTATAGGAAACCTTGTCCAACCTCGTCAGTTAATGTCCCGCTTGAAGTACATATTGGACGACCAGCGACCGGCCGTGGAATATCCAGTCGGGATCCTCACCACCCAAGACAGAGATGTTTGGGGATCTCAGAGGCATTACTTGTCTCAGATCGGAAATGAGAAAATCATTAAACTTATTGATTCTGCTCTCTTCAATTTGGTACTAGACGACGATGCTATGGGCGAAGATAAAGTCAAAGTTCTTAGAAACTTCTTGCACGGAGATGGCTGCAATAGGTAAAGTTGACAGATGTTCAGAATATACTACAACTACTTTCCTTTATCTGCACCTATTGGTGCTTAGGGAACTGCATTGGAATCACAAGTCGCTGCCCTAGTTCTTGAATGTTCAATCAACCACTTTTTATCGAAATTGAGTTATGAATGCCAAAAATATTTATTAGCCCATTACGCACATATGTAGCGGAAGAAAAATAAAAATTTCCTTTTCTAAATGCTATTTTTTAGCATTTTCTTTAGTGTCAATCTCCACTTACTGAATAATGTTTCAGTTCCCATATGTTCAATCTACTGGATATTGAACTTTCAGGCACTCAATGTTATGAAAGTATTCCTTTCAAAAAGTTCATACATATGTGTACAATATCCCGTCGTACGTTGAGGGCCTGAATGTTCAATATGCAGTTTCAACCAATCAGGATTCAGCAATCCGAGCTGAGGGGGCGTGCTGTTTTTTTTGTTGTTTTCTAACGCCAGTCCTCCGGTCACCAGTGATTAAAATTACTTTACTAAAAAGACGTTTTACTGCATAATTTACTATTTTAAAATTACTTGAAAATGGCTTCACCGACTCCAGAATCTATTTACATAGAACCAGCAGCACAAATAGCAAGAAAAGTTTAAAAATTGTCATATTTATAAGCTTTTCCACATTTTTTAACATCAATATTTGAACTTGATAATCTCATGAACAGGGTGCTCTATTTATTTCTTATAAGTGAATTAATTTCTTTTACAATTTTTTTGTTGATCAATAAATTGTGAAGATAGTAGTTAAACTACTACTACTTTCCTTTACCCGCACCCAATGGTGCAATAGGGCACTGCATTGGTACACCAAAGTGGTAATAAAATAAAATATTATTGCTGATTATAAAAAAAATACTTATATATGTAATACGTTTGAGAAAAGACTAACTACTAACTAACTAATTAACCATCACGTCATTTCCCCGTAGGAGTAAGCAGAGAGAATAGAATGCCAAACCACTATGTCCTGACACACTTCCTTCGCTTCCTCTAAATTCATACATTTTCTCATTCACACACGCCAATTATTCCGACTTTTCACATGTCCACTTTCAAGTACCTACTTGTCGTACTTGATCATACCATGTCTTTCTCGGCCTTCCTCGGCTTCTACATCCAGGTACACCTAATTGCATTATTACTTATTTTAGCCATTCTTTTATCACTCATTCGCTCCACATGACCAAACCATTGCAAAAGCCCTTCGATAGGTGATGCTTATCTCAGCCTTGCAGTCTGCTCTAATTTCGACATTTGTACACCTATCATACATAATACATAGTCTTACCTCACATTCGCCTGAGAGATCGCATTTCAACAGCATTCAGTCTACTTTCGTCCTTTTTCCAACACCACGCTTCACTGCAATACCTACATAAGGGTTGGTACTAGAACTCCCTTATGTTAATAGCACCTACCTAATTTTTAAAGAACTACATAACATGTGTTAGACTTGGAGATTATTATTATGACTTTATTATTTAATTAATAAAAATTGTTCGCGTATATTTTTCAAGTCGTACGTAACTTTATGGACAACCTAAATTATTCCAGTATTTAAAAAAAATACATTTTATGAAAAATTATTCCATTTTATAATAAAGAATATGTTTTATTCAAAATAATTCCAGTATTCCTCAATATTATTATATTTTGCACATAAAATAGTTTAATTGTGAAATCAAGTTTCCTTGTCCGCGCTTGTGCATTAACTATTAAATTATTTTTTTTAGTTTTGGTAAAATTAAACAAATATAACATCCATTTCTAAAAAAAATCTTAAGACATCTTAAAGACAAATAAATTTCCTAGCTTTCTACATCTCAAATTACTTAAGAAACAAAAACGTCCAAGTCTTTTGTACAAAAAAAGATAAATCTCTGACCAGGAAATACATTGACATTTACTTCACATCGTTTATAATTATTGTCCAATAGGGATGCCAAACAATAGAGGTAACCCATCTTAGGGAAACAGCATTTCGTGTACATCTGGTTCATGTGGTTGCCCTTAGAAAGAATATCGTTTTCTAAAAATACAACAATGAAATTGTTCAATATTTTGAAGCCTTTTAAATAAAAAATTTAGGGGGTACCTATTCATTTTTTGAAGCAGTAAAACGACTCACTGTCAATTTTAGTATACAATTGATATAATAATCATGGAAACCGGGAGTCGAATCCGAGACGAATCCTTGCCGAAGTAGGTACTTATTTGAATTATTATGTATAATTTATATAGCGCCATTTTCGTATGAATATCTATAACTCAAGGGCGGCAAGAATAATTCATTCATTAATATTTAATAAATCATAATACATAACCGAGACTAGAAATAAAAGGAAACATGATAGAGCGGCAGAAAATGTAAACCAAGAAATTGGAAATAGTTTGAAGATAATGCAATAAATGAATTTAAATAAAATAAATAATATTAATATTAAATCATCAAATAATTTATGGATCTAAATTAGGGATAGTTATGTTATGATTAAATCACGGCTATAAAGGCTGAGGACAAATTTAGGTATTTTTAGTAACGACGATGTAAGAATAATATTTATTGTTTTATGGCATTTTATGACCCTTTCAGGGGTAGGAGGTAAAAATACCCACAGCTTAAAAAGAAAGGGCGTTGATCCTCTACAGTAATCGTCTGTAATTGGTGAATGTAAACCAATGACCGACCATCAAATTCTGAGTGGGTAAAATGTTTGCAAATCCCCCAAAAATATGGAGTAGTGTACGTAGGTACTTACTAAAACAATAGGTACCTAGGTACAAAGATATCTTTTTTCATTATTTTATTTAACAACCTCGACAGAGGGCAGGAGGCCAATAATAGAGGGGATTAACATCATAAACACCCGGGGTTGAGAAAAATCTGTTTTGATTTCTGCGTCTTTTGCGAACACGGAACATCCGTTTCGTGCGTCCAGCGTCTTTGCCACTACCTACGCTACGGAGGCGGAGGCCGGCTCATATGTACTTATATTTAGTATATTATACTGTAAATACCTAATGTTTACAGAAACACTTATCAATAAATTCATTATTTTGGTTAAAAAGGGTAGTTACCTAGGTATTTCAGGTGTGCAAAAATAAAATTAGCAGATATGTTAGTAATAGACCAATACAACATTGTATAAACGTATTTCCTGGTCCCAGATTACAAGCATATCTACATCGATATGTACCTATCGCAGCTGTGACGTGTATGCGTAATTGGTAGTCTCTTTGGAATATACGCGTCACAACTGCGATGTGGATTATTAGTAGGTATTATTATGGATAATTTATATAGCGCCGTTTTCGCATAAATATACCTCAAGGGCGCTAGTATAAATAATATAAATGTGCTTGTAATCTGGGCCCTGATAATTTCACATTAAATTAATAACTTCATATTAAACTACGCGTAGAACCTACATATAAAAAACCATTCACCATTAGGTATTTATCACCTATCCATTCATTCTAATTGGGAATTTATTGTTTGTTTGTTTATAATTGTTATTTATGAGTCCCAATACATTTAAAAATAATCTGTTTTTATTTGTCAAAAAATTGTATTATTTATTTATGTATCATAAAACATTATTTAGATGTGCTTATTTTTGAGTTTAATTATTATCAGTCACGATTACTTATTTTTATAAAGTCACTTTTTTTCAGTGAAGTAAAAAATAAACTTTATTTAACCAAAAAATACGAGATACCAAGGTACTCGAAATAAAGTACTGATTTAAGAAAATAAAGTAATAAAATTGAAATGATCGATCTAAAAACCACCCTGTACATCAATATTACTACTTTTTGGTTCATTGAAACCAAATCGAACTGAAAGTTGCGGGAGCCGTAATGTTCAATATGCAGACGATATGTTCAATATCCAAAAGGACTCATTCATTATTTACTTCCCGTGTTCAATATCCAGCTTTTATTTTAAATTACGTTGACACCGTAGTTTTAAACTCCGAAAAAAGATGCCTAAACGTTTTCTGTGATACATATACACGAAAAAAATTTATCAAAATCACGAATTATCCCTAATTGACCTGTAAAAACGAAAAAAACGTCTCCTGTAAAATTTACTAAATGGTTGATTGAACATTCAAGAACTAAGGCAGCGAAGTGTAGTGATCTTGATAATTTGTTACACGATACACAATAGCTTCAATGTGTTAGTATGGTTTTAAATCTTTAATTTAAGGAAAATACATAATGAATTTAATAATTAAATTTAGACATATTTAACTCCAAAAAAAACTTAGATACTTGGATGTTTACAACATTTTAAGTGAGTCCATATTCTTGTAGCGTACCGGATTTTCCAATGTTCATTTTTCCTGTTTCAGATGGTTCGATAAATCATTTAGTTTAATAGTAACTAGCGATGGAGTAAGTGGAGTGAACTTTGAACATTCCTGGGGAGATGGTGTTGCCGTTTTGAGATATTTTCAAGATATTTACAAAGAAACTACTACTAAACCATTTGCATCATTATCCACCCCATGTAATGAAGATGGAGTAGACAGTATCGTCAAGAAATTAGGTTGGTATTGAAACATTATTTAAAAAGCTAGTCTGCCGTTTTATTTAAATTATTGTGAGTGAAATAAAAATAAAAAAACACTAAAAATAATTATCTGAATCCACTTAATGATCCACGCATTACGTACTATCCAATTTAATAGTCCATAAATTTATTCTACCACTTATGTCATTCGTCTTTTCAGATTTTAATTTGGATGACAAAATAAAAGAAAACATAGCGATGGCAAAGAAAACATACAAAGATTGGTATTCGTCACTTGATGTAGATTATCTGATTTATGAGAAACTAAGTAAAAAGGTCTGCAAAAACTACAAATTCAGTCCAGATTCTATCATGCAACTTGGCTTTCAGGTAAATAGTTTTAATGAATATTCAACAGTTCAATTCATTTTATATTCATGAATGAACAAGCATAATACAGTCTGTAGGTATTTTTGCTCTACAAAAGGTGGAGAGTAAACAGTTTTCACATACATATGAGAAAAATAAAGTAATTTTCTTTTCTTTGTACTTTACCTTCACATTTTTGTCGTCAACTGTTTAGGTTTTATTGATAAAAATCCCAATTTTAGCACATTCTATTCAAGATGGCGGCAAGGTCGAAAACTTGTTTTTTTACTAGGCACCTAAACCCTAACAACATGTTATTTGAAAACCGTTTACTCTCCACCTTTTGTACAGCAATGCCTATTAAATATCCCCCACATAAATATAATATGAGATCAACAATTTAATATTTGATTTTCAGGCAGCTTATCACCTGATGACTGGAAAATATGTAGGGACCTACGAATCCTGTAGCACAGCTGCATTTAAACATGGACGCACAGAAACTATGAGACCATGTACTGTCGATACTAAGGTTAGTTAAATCAAATGTGATTGGTGGTTATGATCCTACACAGTTTTTACTTTTATAAATAAGCTGTTACTAAATGTTGAAAGTATCGCCGCGACTTCACACAGATTCATATCATCCAGCAAATTGAGATATTGAAACTATAAGCCGTCCATAATGTGTATATTTTATATAAAATAAAATTTGCAAGTAGATTTCTGCTGTAGAAATTATAGATAGTGAAAATAGTGACATACAAGTCAAAAATATATGTTTGTGATGTGAGTATGCTGAAGTATTCTTACATTACTTTTTTCATAGGTAGAAAGAAGTAAAGAGACTCTTTGAGGAATACACGGCAAAGCATCAAAACGATTTAATGTTTGCGTTCTTTCAGATTTTTTTTATTGAAAAAAATAATAAAATTTAAGATATTCCGATATTATTTGTATAAATCTTAATTGATTGATGCAGGCATTTTGTGATGCTCTCCACCTGTCGTCCCCGCCCCCCGCCAGCCAGCTGTACGCGATGCTTACCAAGTGCTCCAATACACACAACCAGCTGACCAAGGAGGCCGCCATGGGCCAGGGGTTCGACCGCCACCTGTTCGCCCTGCGGCACATGGCGGAGCAGCGCGGGAACCCCACGCCAGGAATATTCGCAGACATCGAATATAAGAAACTTAACACTTCCATCCTTAGCACCAGTACTCTGTCATCTCCATCCGTGATGGCTGGTGGTTTTCGGTCAGTTTGTTCTGATGGATTTGGCATTGGGTAAGTCCAATTAATTTGTTTTTTTTATTCTTTTAATAACTACACTTCAAAGAAAAGAAATCTATGCAATTTTATGATATGCATATCATCATTGTACGTAAAATATGATTAGTACTTCGAGTACCATATTTTTCAAAAGCAAGAAGAAAAAATAGTTTTAGTGTGTTATTTTCAATGCTTAACCTGTCATAGTAAGAATGTTTTATTGAATTTAAAAGCATTGAAAATAATAGTTTTTGCAAAACATGATACCTATTTTGAACAGTCATATTTTTCATGCAATGACGATATTACATTTTGATTTGTAAATACTATTTTCTGTGTTACTAACATTACTTTTTAAACTTTTTACAGATATTACGCCATGGATAATGCTTTAGGAACTGTTGTAACAAGCTATAAAGGCAAAAGTAATACCGGATCGGAATTTATAGAAGCTCTGGAGAAGTCGTATGATGATATTCATAAAGTTCTATCTACTGGAAACGTTAAAAAGGAAGTGTAGTGTGATAAATTGAACATGACCATTTTTTAATAGTAAACTAAGCATGTACTGACTTTTAGATTAGGTATTATATACATAAATCAAATACTGGTTCAATTATTTAGCCTTTGAAAAGGCAATATTTTACAAAAGAAAGCAGTTAAAAATAAAATTTTACAAAAAGATATATTTTTCGTAGAAAAACATGTTAAATTTATTATTAATATATTTATGTCCAGAGCAAAGCATGCATTTCGGTACAACTAAAAAATAATGATTATGTATTTGATGCGAACTGAATGTAATGTTTTCTCACGCATAATAAGAGTCTATTTTGTTAGAGTATAGGTAAGTGAAAAAATTAAATTATTTTTTGCTAAACTAGTGTACAATTTTACACATATTGAGGTTTTAACTTTTGTATCCATTTATAATCTACAAGATGATCATAAACATATTTTACAGAAAATGAACCTTTTATTTTTATTCCACTATCTCATAATATGAGGTTGTGCACACTGAAACAAAAATAAAACACGAGGCAACGGCATCATCATGTTATACAACTGTCATTGGAACTACAAGAGGCGAACATGACTTAAGAAGACATTTATCCTGAATGTTTCAGTCAAAAAATCAATCTAGGAACTGAATAAGTATAATTTGAATAAAGAACTCGGAATAAATTTTGAACTTTGCAGATTCATTTCTTGATTGTGATTTTTATATTAGCCTAAGGAGGATCTGGCGACTCATCAAGTAGCTTGGTGACAGCTTATGGAATGCTAGGGGATCTATTACAGAAAATACTAGGAAGTAGCAGTACTAAAAAACAAAATAAAGCTGTCGGAATCCTTCCCTTGGGGGACTTGTTGTACTCGATATTTTTCTACCATGTCATGTTTGTTTATACACCTTTTTCTTATGTTCTTTTGTATTGTTCTAAGCTTATACGGCACACTTTGTTGACTGTATTAATTGTATCCTTGTTTTTATATATTTATGTACATTAATAAAGAAAAAAAAAGAGTATTTCGATATGGAGACACTGAGGGATCGTAAGGGTGGCGGCATCATAATTTTATTTCGACTTAATTGATGTTGTCGCCCTCTTGACTTAACTTCACTTGGAAACTTTGGCCCTGCAATTTGCTTATGCATTTGCAACAACAAAAATTTTTAAGTCCTGCATAAAATAGCTGACTGACAAGAGTCCCCGAGGACTCTATAACAGTCGCGGGTGGAGGTGCTAAAAAACAAAATCCAGGTAATAATTTTAAAAAACCCTTTTACGTTTCATCAACTTCTTTATTGGGTGCTGTACTAGAATCATGTTTTGGTATTCTCATTAAAAGTTTAAGAAATTCGTTTCTGTCTTTTGGCGTTTGGCAAGATAAAGCCAGTTGGAGAAATTCATTCATAATGTCCAGTGACTGGGCGAGGGGGTCGTTCAGTAGATAGATGAGTGTATACTGAAAACAACAATTAACAACGGAATAAAGAATTTCTATTATTATTGACGAACATAAAAGAGCATGTAAACATGGACACCCTGACAAGTCAGCAATAGCCGAACATTTTATTGAGACTGGACACTTTTTCGCTATTGAACCTAAAATATTACACAAACCAAAAAACTACAATACACGCCTAATTAAAGAGGCGATCGAAATACACAAACATCCAAACAACATTAACAGAGATGACTGACTTAAACTCAAACACACATAGTTTCCAGTATTACACGCAAACACCAAAATACCTACTGCCGACTGCGACACGGTACAAACTCCAAGTACATAAACACACCACATTTTACATCACACATACTTCTCCCTGAAGATGGCGCCTGCAACGGTGGCCGAAACGTCGGAGAGGAGAAAAAACATAACACGGATAATCCCAAAAAACAACACAAATAGAAACGTTCATTCCTTTCCTTTAGTATAATAATAATTATTTTCCATTGTTCAGTTTAAAGGAAACCACAGAAGAGAACATATTGTTCCCATACAAAACGTAATATTAGGAATACGGATTTGTTCTTCCAAACCTTATTAAGTATAATAACATTTTATTTTTTTAACCTTAATGTGCCCAATAACAAGGCAGAAATACACTACAAAAACACAGGCTTGAGAAAAATCACTTTTGATTTAAGTGTTATATCGTATCGAGAGTCCAGCGTCTTAGCTGTTACGCTACGGAGGCCGCTATATGCTTAGGTAAGGGTTAGCCGCTATATGCTTAGGTAAGGGTTAGGAACTTGTGACTACAAAGAGAGTGCCTTAAAAGAAATGGGATTACTGTAAAATCTTGACTATCTCAATAATTGTTTGTTATACAGATAACTTACTTTGTATAAAATCCCACAGGTCTGTCTGTCTGATTTCGGTTCATCTATATAAGCAATCAAAAGTTTGAGAACTTGATGCCATTGCTGCTTTAATATAGCATTCTTGATAAGTGTACAGTAGTGGAGATTTGACATGTGAGACAGTTCTCTGTTACTATTTGAACTTGTTTTAAAAAAATCTCTGCTTATACATTTGTTCCGCTTCCCAGAATCATCTGAATTTATAATGGTTAAGGCGTTTTTTCTGTAAATTAATAAACCGTTTATTATCAAAGAAGGTGTAAACAATTAAATTAACAAAATACAGTCGACTAATCTAACCAATTCTTCTATGGGAGCAAATGTTGTAAATACTGTTTTTGAAACACCCTTTCTGTTTGCATGTTTTTTCTTAGGCAATTTCTTTCCAGTCTTCATTTTTCATGTAGCACTTTCAATTA
>JAGVSP010000760.1:0-5000 GCA_022494985.1 Micrasema minimum
CGCACACTTAATATTGAATACGCCGTTGAAAAAGTACGTATTTCATGATTTTCTCTTAAGCTCTCACCTAAAATGTAATTTTGATTTAATCGCGACAGCAAATTAGTAAAAAAAATTGGCTTGGAAATTGCACCCAAAGTTATGTGTTTTAATTTAAATATTCTACTGGTTACCGTTTGGCAGCAATTTGAGTTTGAATCTAGATTTATATTTCTTTATTTACCGGCGACGCGACGCCGGGTAAATTTCCAGTTGAAAATTCTACATGAGAGCTAAAAAAAACATTTGACACGACGCGACGTATCTAAATTTGACGTCTTTATGGCTTACCGTTAGGAAAAAAGGGTCTGGCTCCGAGCGATGCCAGGTAATTTCCAAATTAATAATAGTCTGCAATTCCGTTTTATACTCGGTCAAAATAAAATTCCGACTTTTTAACTTCTGTATTGTGCCGGTGCTCCTTTATGAATGTGAATCCTGGCACCTCAAAAGCTCAGAATGCTCGTTTGTTGAGTTTTGAGAACAAGTATCTTAAAAGGATACTCGGCATTAGGTGGTTTGATTTCATAACCAACGTCGAAGTTTGGGAACGGACGCAGCAACCTCCTTGTCCTGGCTTGGAAATGTACTCGGGATGCCTCGGGAGAGCCTCAACCCGAGCTGCATCTTCTTTACGCCCGCAGGATCCCGCCGTCCTGGTAGACCGTCGATGACCATCTTCCAGATGTACTCGGTGGAACTGATGGATGGGCCTGTCGTGGGAGTAGGCTGGCGATGGGTCTCCTGGAGGGATCTAGTGATATACACATGCTCCACATAGGAGCGAACGTAGTGATAGAAAAAGAAGAAGGAAACAAACCTTTCCTACAATTTATTTCATTTCCAATTTATTTAATTTATGTTATTTATGGAAATCTATAATTATTTTTTGTAATACCACTTTAACTCGTGAAATACTGGAAGGTTTTGTCTTCTAGCCTTATAAAATCTTGTGTTGGGTTTTCCAAATACACAATACGCTAGATACCTACTAGCGTACTTACGTGAACTTACGTTCAAATAAAATAAATTTCTTTCGATAACCTCTTCTGCATACTAGAGAGTTAAATGACTCTTCTCGACTTTGTGTAAGGCAAAGCTTTGTCCTATCGAGTAAATCGAAACAAGTAGGTATTTAAATATAGACGTTTATATATACATAGTTCAAAGTATTCCCAGAAATCTGTAAGCAGTGTGGAGCAGACTGAACTCCCAAGTCGCAGTTAGACTACTACTTGTATTGGTATAGTCAGCCAACAGTGGTGCGCACTCGCGACCCAATCGATTTCTCACACTATCTCTGATTACTTTACATTTGTAATGCCTAATGTCGTACTGTACCCCCTTTTTTTAAAAATTTTCCCAACCCCCTTTTTTCCCCCCCCAAAAAAATTTTTTTAAAAACCCCCCAACCCCCCCCCCCCAAAAACCAAAACCCCCCCCAAAACCCCCCCAAAAAAGAAACCCCCCCCCCCGGGGCCCCCCCCCCCCCCAAAAAACCCCCCCCCCCCCCCCCAAAAAAACCCCCCCCCCCCCTTTTCCCCCCCCCCGGTGTTTTTAAATTTGGGGGCCCCCGGGGAAGGGGGGGGGGGCCCCCAAACCCTTTTTTTTAAATCCTTTTAAAAAAGGTTTTAAAAAAAAAAAATTTTTTTTTTCCCCTTTTTAATTTTTTTAAAATTTTTAAATTTTTTTAAAAAAAATTTTTTTTTTAAAAACCCTCTAAAAAAAATTTTTCCCTTTTTTTTCCCTTTTTTTTTCCCCCTTTTAAAAATTTTTTTTTTTTCCCCCCAAAAAAATTTTTTTTAAAAAAACCCCAAGGGGAAAAATTTCCCCCCCCGGGGGGCCCTTTTTGGGGGGGTTAAAAGGGGGGGAAAAAGGGGGGGGGCCCCTTTTTGGGGGGGGGGGTTTTAGGAAAAGGGGGGGGGCCCCCCCGGGGGGCCCTTTGGGGGCCCCCCCGGGCCCCAACCCCCCCCTTTTTTCCCCCCCTTTCCTGGGGGGGGAAAAACCCCCCCGGGGGGAATGGGGGGCCCAGGGGGGTTTTTTTTCCCCCCCCTTTTTTTTTTTTAAAAAAAGGGGCCCTTTTTTTTTTTTTTAAATTTTTTTTTTCCCCCCAAAAAAATTTTTTTTTTTTCCAAAAAGGTTTAAAAAAATTTTAAAAAAAAAGGGGCCAAAAAAATTTTGGGAAAACCCAAAAAAATTTTTTGGGGCCCCCCCTTTTTTTTAAAATTTTTTTTAAATTAAAATAAATTTTTTTTTTTTAAAAAAAAACCCCTTTTTAAAAAAAAAATTTTTTTTTTTTTAAAAAATTTTTTTTAAAAAAAAAAGGGAAAAAAAAATTTTCCCCTTTTTTTTTTCCCCCCCCAAAATTTTTGGGGGGAAAAAAAAAAATTTAAAAAAAGTTTTAAAAAGGGGGTTTTTTTTTTGGGGGGCCCCCCCGGGAAAGAATGGGGGGGGGGTTTTAAACCCCCCCTTTTTTTTGGGGTTTTTTTTTAAAAAGGGAAAATTGGTTTTTTGGGGTTTTTAATTTTTTTTTAAAAAAATTTTTTTTTTTAAAAAAAAAAAAGGGGGGGCTTTTTTTTTTTTCCCCCCCCCGGGGTTTTTTTTAAAAAAAAAATTTAAAAAAGGGGAAAAATTTTTTTTTGGGTTTTTTAATTTAAGGGGGGGAAAAAAATTTTAAAATTTTTAAAAAAAAAAATTTCCCCCCAAAATTTTGGTTTTTTAAAAATTTGAAATTTTAAAAAATTTTTTTGGGGGAAAATTTTTAAAAAACCCCCAAAAAATTAAAAACCTTTTAAAAAAAAAAAATTTAATTTTTCCCATGGGGTTTTTTTAAAAAAAAATTTAAAATTTTTTTTAAAAAAAACCCCAATTTTTTTTTAAAAAGGTTATTTTTAAAAAAAAAATTTTTTAAACCCCCATTTTTTTTTTTTTTTTGGGGGGTTTTTGGTTTTTTTCCTTGAATTTTTAAAAAAAAAAATTTTAAAAAAAAAAAAAAATTTTTTTTTGGGGGGTTTTTTTGGGGGGGGGGGGGGGGGGGGGCCCGGGGGGTTTTTTGGGGTTTTTTTAAAAAAATTTTGGGCCCCCCAAAAGGGGGTTGGGCCCCCCCCTTTTTTAAAAAAAAAACCCCCTTTTTAATTCCCCTTTTTTTGGGTTTTTTTTTTTTTTTTTCCCCCCCCCCCCCCCGGGGGTTTTTTCCCCAAAAAAAAAAAAAAATTTTTTTTAAAAAACCCAAGGTTTTTGGAAAAAAATTTTTTTTTTTTAAAAATTTTTAAAAAATTTCCCCAAGGGGGGGGAAAAAAAAAGGTTTTTGGGGGAACCCCAATTTTTTTTAAAAAAAAACCCCCCCCCCCCCCCAAATTTTTTTCCCCCCTTTTTTTAAAAAAAAGGGCCCCCCAAAAAAAAAAATTTTTTTAAAAAAAATTTTTTTTTAAATTTTAAAAAAAAAAAATTTAATTTCGAAAAGGAAAAAAAATTTTTTTAATTTTTTTTTTTTTTAAAAAAAAATTTTGGAAAAAAAAAAAAAAAAAAATTTTTTTTTTTTTAAAAACCCCAAAAGGGGGGAAAAAACCCAAAAAAAAGGGGGAAAAGGGTTTTTTTTTTTTTTTTTTTGGGGGGGGGGGGGGGGGCCCCCCCCCCGGGGGGGGGAAAATTTTTCCCCTTGGGGGTTTAAAACCGGAAATTTTGAGGGGGGAAAAACCCCCCCGGGGTTTTTTTTTTTTAAATTTTTTAAAAAATTTTTTTTGGCCCAAAAAAAAAATTTTTTTAAAGGGAAAACCATTTTTAAAAAAAATTTTTTAAAAAAAAAAAAAATTTTTTTTTTTTAAAATTTTTTTTAAAATTAATTTTTTTTTTTTTAAAAAGGGGGGGGAAAAAAAAAATTTTTAAAAAAAATTTTGGAAAATTTGGAAAAAAATTTAAAAAAATTTTTTTTTGGTTTAGGTTTTTTTTTTTTTGTTTTTTAAAAAAAATTTTTTTTTAAAAAAATTTTAAAAAAAAAAAAAATTTTAAATTTTTAAAAAGGCGAATTTTTTTTTTTTAAAAAAATTTTTTCCAACCCAAAAAAAATTTTTTTTTAAAAAAACCCTTTTTTTTAAATTTTTTTTTTTTTTTTTTTAAAAAACCCCAAAAAAAAATTTTTTTAAATTTTTTTTTTAAAAAAAATTTTTTTTAAAAATTTTTTTTGGGTTTTTTAAGGTTTAAAAATTTTAAAAAAAAAAAAATTTTTAAAAAGGAAAAAAAAAAGGGGTTTTTTTTTTCCCCTTTTTTTTAAAAAATTGGTTTTTTTTTTTAAAAAAATTTTTTTTTGGGAAAAAAAAATTTTTTTTTTTTTTTTTTTTTTTTTTTAAATTTTTTTTTTGGAAAAAAAAATTTTTTTTTTGGGGGGAAAAAAATTTTTTTTTTTGGGTTTAAAACCCAAAAAAAAAGGGGCCCTTTTAAAATCCAAATTTTTAAAAAAAAAAAATTTCCCTTTTTAAAAAATTTTTTTTTAAAACCTTTTCCCCCCCGGGGTCCCGGGGGGGAATTTTTTAAAAAAGGGGAAAATTTAAAAAAACCCCCCGGGCAAAACCCCCCGGGCCCCCCTTTTTTTTTTTTAAAAAAAATTTTTTAAAATTTTTAAAGAAAAAAATTTTTAAAAAAAAATTTTTTAAAAATTTTAAAAATAAAAGGGGGGGGGGGGGTTTTTTTATTTTTAAAAAAAATTTAAAAAATTTTTGGCCCTTTTTAAAATTTTTAAAATTTTTTAAAAAAAAATTTTAAAATTTTTTGGGGGGTTTTTGGGGTTTTTTTGGGGGTTTTGGGGGGGCCCAAAAAAATTAAAAAAATTTTTTAAAGGGTTTTTTTTTGGGGTTACCCAAAAAATTTTTTTTTTAAAAAAAATTTTTTTTTTTTTTTTTAAAAAAAAAATTTTTTTAAAAAACCTTTTTTTTTTTGGGTTTTTTTCCCCCCCCAAAAAAATTTTT